>PVKW010024773.1:0-31488 GCA_004027895.1 Orientallactaga bullata
AGGGAAGAACCATGGGACATTGTCTACAATTAAAGAAGTTTCAATAAAAATAATAAATAAATAAATAAATCTTAAAAAACTTTAAAAAAAAAAGAAAGAAAGAACCATGATGAGATATTTAATTGAATTGTCTTGATCAATAATTTGGGCTTACAAAACCTTGTTCTTAAAAATATCTGTGTGTCCTTGATATGTAGTATGTCTAGTTTTCCTAGAACTTGACAGAAGCTCAGAAGTTTGGTTGAGTTGGTTTGTCTTGTGATAGAGGATTTCATGACATTGGAAATGATGAAGCACAATTGAATGGAGGAGGAGGGTTAATGCAGGTGAGAGGGGGAGAAAAGAGGGAATTGAGGGGAATATCAAGCTACATTATGTATATTTATGAAATTTTCAAAAATTAAATTTAAACAGAAATTGTTCTATTTATTGTTTCAAAGAGAGTTTAGTTTTGATTTATCTTATTCTGTCCTGTCTTCCTGAAGGTCACACTGGGCTCTTTTCAGAAGCATCCTGAATCCCTGATATTGATGGTTCTGAGAGTATGGCTCCATTTTAATATCAGCTCATGTGAATAACAAATGAGTGTGCATACACTTTTCCCACAGCACAGTTTTGACATTAAGAAAATTAAAATATGCCCTAATCATAGAATGTTTTAACTGTTGTCTGACATTTTAAAGGATTTTCTCATGAATTTCAGAATAGATTATACTCCCGCCTACCTTTTTGGTTATAGAAAATAATCTTCTAAGTGAGTTGAACTTGATTTCTAAGTAGAAAAAATGTAATAGAAAGAAAGAAGGTAAAAATGATATTTATTTAATAGAAAATTTTTATGGCACATATCTTTCTTTGTTAATTTGTATTTTTGTCTCACAGGTAATCAAATATTTTTTTCTATAATAAATCACATGTATCTTGTAATTACAATTAAACTGAGTCTTTTAGGGATATAATAGACTTCTTTTAGGAGACATACACTTAGCTCCTTTACAAGAAACTCCTCATTATTCTGCATACTTATGTATAAGGCCACACATTTAATTATCCTTTGAGTATTTTTAAATGAATGCAGGGATTCAAATTTTAAATATTTTTTCTCTGGCCAGTGCTAAATATGTGGAGGCTATTGACAATGTTCAGTCATGCTTGCTCCTTAAAAGTCATGAGTATTCTTTTTGCATATATTTTTAATATTTAGTCTGAGCTCTAGGCTCTTCTGCTTTATGTACTGAAGATGAATATATTCCTTATGTTTGGCCAGTGGAACCAGTTTGACCTTTGCATGGTTCTAAGTCTGATTATTCACTAATATTTACATTCAAGTTCACTAATTCTAGCAATTCTATACCATTTGAAGTTCTACACCAACCCTATGGCCCCTATTCTGTAGGTTTTTATATAAAACACTCAATTTTACCATGATTTTGAATAGAATTTACTGAGCACTCATTTACACAGCTGATTAAAAAATTATCTGTGGGCTGGAGAGATGGCTTAGCAGTTAAGGCGCCTGCCTGCTAAGCCTAAGAACGGGGTTCCAATCTCCAGGTCCCACGTTTAGCCAGATGCAAAGTGATTCAAGGGCACAATGCTACATGTGACCACAAGGGGGCGCACACATCTGGATTTCGTTCACAGCAGCTGAGAGACTGCTGGCGCACCCATCTCTATCTTTCTCCCGCTCCCTCTGTCTCTTTGTGTCTCTCTCCAAAAATAAATAAAATAATAAAAAGTTAAAAAATAAATAAATAAATAAATTATCTGTAGCAGGATGACCTTAGGGATAGGAAATAAAGTATAAAAATAGTGTAATGTAAAAAAAAAAAATATTCTGGCTATTTCTTTTTTTTTTTTTTTTTTTTTGTATAGGACACACTTGCCTAACTTTTCACTGCACTCATATTTCTACAACCTAAAAGTTGTTATTGCATTTATTGTCAATCATGCTGGTACATAAATTAATAAATATCATTGAAACAAGAAAAAAGTGGTTAACATGATAAATGAGTAGACACATAATATCTTACTTGGTAGTAAATGTTGTGGAAAAATTACCGAAACTGGAAAAGGGAAATACTAGGAGCTGGCAGGAGTGTGGGAATGGGTAAATGAATTAGGTGATTAAGTTTGGTATAGAGTAATGATTGGAAGAAAGGAGGAAGAGATTATGTAAAGAGATGGCAAGGCATGGCTTACATATATCCTAAGGAGACTACCCATCATGACTTAGGAACCAAGAGCCAAGCTGAGTCAATTGCTGCAGACAAGGAGAGGGGATCAGTAACATCAGAGGGGTGTTGGGTTTCTGACGGAATTGAGAGGACTGTGGCCCTCACAGATTTTGAAAGGCATGAGGTTATGTATTAGGTCAGCTACATTGTTGCTAACTGGGCACCAGTAGAATGAGACAGACATGTTAGCAGTCGGCTGAGATAAATTAGATAATGAAGCCTTAAGCAATCCTCCTAGGTGAATCTCTACTGCAGTTTTCTTTCTCTACCTACATTCAATCTCTATGTCAGTAATTAGGACTCAGCCCTACAGATTCTGCTCCTCATTCCTTAGGAAGCATGTTCTGATATCAGGAAATACAACCAGATATACATATAAATTTGGTTGAATTACTTATCTTGTGGGCTTTCATTAGGTCCTCTGTTTATTTTGACCAAAATAAAATTTAATGAAATCCATTAGTTATTTCCCTTCATTCAACACTGGGTACTATTAAATCAGAAATTCTTTGTAGCATATATGTATCCCCTTCATTATAATTTGTTAAATATAATGTACAATTAATATTTATAGTTTCCATCAAATATCCTAAAAATAAAAATACAACAAAGTCTTGACAAGTGCAACTATTAATGTATATTTTTTGAAGGAATCACAGTTTACTGGACTTATAACTTTTCCTAATTAAAATATGGTGATATGTTAGTATAAAACTGTAAGAAATATTTTATTTAATAATAATGTCTTTAATTTATGTTTCTGCTTTCTAACAGCAATCAGGAAGTACTTTAACTTCATTTCTTATGGTAAATGTAAATGACAAATTGTTTGATATATTTTAATTAATAACAGAATATATTAAATATATTATAATGATATAAGAATTATCTCTTACTGAATATCCAAAATTGCATGCATTTTTCTATAATAGTGAAAGTAGGAAAGGGGGAATATATAATATATATGTGTGTATGCTTATAAATGAATATACATATATATATTTATGAATATGTTATATATGTACCTAGCTACATGTGTTTATCCATATCACATAGATATTACTTGCATATGTCTGTGTGAAATACATTGTGTCCTTAATGGTTTTTAATGCTTTTAATGTCAGACTACAAAGACCTACTATAAAAATTGGTCAAGTTGCCTTTTCTTTAAACCATGTTTTATTTCCCAAGTACTGTTATGTTTTGTTTGTTGTTATCTTCCCTATCTTATTGGACAATGGTATGAATATTGGCAAAGTACAGAATTTTCATCTAGATTAAACTGAAAATTCAAATGCTTAGTTAAATAATAAATGCCAAAATTTCAAATATAAAAGCTGCTTTTACATTATATACTTTCAATATTTGTGCAAAGAAATACATAACTGTGTACATAGATATCTGCAAACAAGTTCTAAATGTATATGCTATAGTATCTCATTGACAATTCTGTCTTAAAATATTCAATGTGCTTAATAAACTCAATATAATTGATTATAGCTTCTATCTCACAATATTATTTTATACTTTAAGTATCAAAATACTTTAAAAGTCCTAGTTTTAGTGAACAAAAATGCACAAATTTAACTACTAAATTTTCATATATTCCATTAAATTTCAGTAAGAGTTCTTATAATTTGAAATTATAAAAGTACTTTTATTTTATGTAAAATTTAAATATTTCACATCACTTTTAGAGACATTACCAACTATATTCAAGCATTAATAACTAATCTGAAACAAGCTGAATTATAAAACTTAGCATAAAATATAATAGTCTTTTTTTCATTGGACATTCAATTTCCCACATATATAAACATCAATAGTCTTAACAATATTCTTTCTTAGGTTATATTAAATTTTAAAATAATGAAATTATTTACTAATAACATAATTTTGTGGCTGAAATAGTGGACAAATATTTTTCTTTTCTTTTTTCTAAATACGTTTGAAAAAAATCTGTTAAAGACTAGTCTTTGTAAAACAGTTGTCTTCTATCTACCATATTGAAAGAAGCTACTAAAATAATTCCTACCTAATGCCATAAATTTAATGAAAGGTTGAAGAGCTGCTATGTTGGTTAATTCTTATAGACATTAGTGAAGCACACTTCTGAGGATGTTTCGAACTTCATTTCTAGAGATGATTTTTCCATGGGGGCTCTCTCTTAATACATACATTTATCCTTTGATGGTTTCATAATAATTATTGGCCAGTGGTGAAAGGTAAGAGATGGTATATCAATGGGTATATGTTCCTGGGGACTATATTTTCCCTGGTGCCTTCCTGTGTTCTCTTTCTCTGCTTCCAGGCTTTCATACTTTTGCCCAATGTAATGGACCTGTAACTCTGAAATTGTGAACTAAAATCAGAAATTAATTTTCCAAGTTATTTTCTCTAAGATATTTTGTCACAGCAACAAAAAGATAAGCTACTCAGTAGGCATAAATATTTTTTGATTCCTTAATATGTAGAATTTAAAATTTTCTGAACAGCTAGAAAATTACATGTTATATTTTACTTCTTCTCAAATACAATGGATGTCATTGGCTACAAATGTAGTAAAAATAATTATCAAATGGTTTTGAAGTCAGACAGATCCCTCCACTTCTCTCATTTTGTCTGAAACACAATACTACTCAATCTCCATCTACCGATATTTCTGCTTTATTATAAATGTATTCCTGTTTCTGAACATGGCTCTACTAAAAATGAAGAAGCTTTGTTGACTGATGTTCACTGTGTCCCTTCTCAAAAACCACAAATAGGTTCTTATGCTGCCAGGCAATTATTATAGAATCCTTTCCTTTTCTCCCTTCCTTAAGTACTATTTATGAATTTTAATTTTCTACTCAGGCTGCCAGAAACCCAGAAGAATCGTTACTAGTGTGGTGATACATGTTACTTATCCCAACATTCAAGAGGCTGAGACAGGAGAATCATGAGTTAAATGTCCAAACTTGGAATCAAAGTGTGTTTGAGATCAGCCTGCATCATAATATCACCAAATGTTCAAAGATAACTCAAAAATATTAAATCAGAAAAGATACTGTGACCTGTAACCCATCTGCTCTCCTGCATATGCGCTCTTTACAGCATCCATACCCCCTCTTTCTTTTGTTCAGTTTTTCTTGCTATGGTTAGGGTCAGTTTCTTTCTTTGAACACGTGGATAGCAACTATTTTTCCTGAATTTAGGGAATCATGTCATCAATTATCTTTTGCATAGTATTACTTCAAAATTTCTGAATTTAGATGTTATTTCTTATCACTGTATAAAGGCTATATTTGTTCCTATCTTACACTAATAGTTTAGCTTATTTCCATCTCTAATCGTTGCTTATTTGCTTTTATGCCTTGAAACAAGAGACCAGGAAAGACTAGTCCAAATTTACTGATGTCAGTTTTTCTCTTCTTAGTAATTCTCAAATCCCATCTATAAGATATTCACTTCCAACTTATCAGAATTAGTATAAATTAAATAAAGTTCAACCTTCTTTGTCAAGATTCATAGTACTTAACATATTAATAATAATCTGCAACGATTATCAGTCTGACTTCCTTGGTTTTCCTTCTATTATATGCATTCTAGGTCAGTTTCATTTAATCATTTAAACTCATCTTTTCAACTTTCAACTATGAGAATGACCAAACAGTCTAATAGTTTTGTATCTCCATCACTATCTACAGTTTCTCTAGCTCTAACATACAATCCTATACATTTTATTTCATCTATAGATATAAATATATTACTATGAATTCATAGCTAAGTATATATTGCTATTAATGCATAAATAATATATGAAAAATAGAGAGACACACATGTGACACTGAAGTAGAATGGGAAATACTGAGAATGGAAAGGTTAAAGTGAGAATGAGAGACAGGGATATGGATAGAAGAGAGGGTAAGGATAAGATCAACCAACAGTACGTACATATGACAAAACCATAAGCAAATCTGATAACTTAAAAAGTATTGAAAGTCAAGGTTAAAAACATGAGAAATGATAGAGACAGACATAGAGATTGATGATAGATTACAAACTGTAAAATTCACTCTCCAGAGCAGATTGTTCAACTGAACTCAAAACGTTTGTCCAACTGCCTATTTGACAGCTTCACTTGGATATTTAATATGGTCCTCATTCTTAACCCCTCTAAATCTGAGCTCCTGCTAATCCATAAAGGATATTGATATGTACTTCATACTCTTCCCTTCTAACATGATAAACATTAGCTCAGAATATCTTGTCTGAACCAACTTCAAAATATATCAAGTATAAACCTACTTCTCACCTTCTTCTACTTCTCCACTTACCTCATTGTGATACAAACTGTGATTTTACACCTCTGTTCTTATTTTGGAGGCAGACAAATTCCCCTTGTGGTTTGCCTTGCCTCTGCCACATTACTATCAACTGTGCAGCCAGACAAACTTACTGGCATTTATTGAAGAATAAATGATTTTGAAAAATAACCAATACAATGTTAAAGATCTCATGTTATTACAATTTATATATATATATATATATATATATATATATATATATATATATTTCCTTGAACTATACTGTAAACAAAAAATAATCATTTTTTAAATAAATTTTTGGGGGATAGAGAGATGGCTTAGTGGTTAGGTACTTGCCTGTGAAGCCTAAGGACTCTGGTCAAGGCTCGATTCCCCAGTACCAGATGCACAAGGTAGTACAAGTGTCTGGAGTTTGTTTGCAGTGGCTGGAGGCCCTGGCACACCCCTCTCTTTCTCTCTTTCTGCCTCTTTCTCTCTGTCTGTTGCTGTCAAATGAATAAATAAATTAAATTAAAAAATATAAAATATAAAATATTTTTTAGTCAGTCTTACTAAGTAGTACTATGTACCCATTCAAGTTGGCCTCCAACCCTTGATCCTCCTGCTCTAATTACTGGGATTTTAGACATTCGCTATGATACTCAGAACTGGAAGGATCCTTCTTAAAGTAATTCCAATGATATTTCCCCAGTGAACTCTTGTTCACACAGAGTAATGGCTGGAATCCATCACTGTCCTCTGAGAAAACACCAGATGAGTGCCTTATCCAGGTTCTCTTCATCTTCATGCACTTCTAGCAGGATTGTCTCCAGTCCCTCCTCAAACACAACCAGGCACATCAAACTCACTCAGGGCCTAATCATTTACTCCTATTTCACCTGAAAGATTTTTGCCTAACTTCTAATAGCAAGACCCTCCAAACTCAAAAGGCAACTTTTCCCAATAACTTCCTCAATTCTCATACTACAGTTTAACTCCTACATACATTCCATGGTACTTTTTCCTTAACAGTAATCATCAAAAGGCAACTTTTCCCAATAACTTCCTCAATTCTCATACTACAGTTTAACTCCTACATATATTCCATGGTACTTTTTCCTTAACAGTAATCATCATCTAAATTTTATATTTATTGTATTTAATAAAAATATATGAATTTCTACCACTATGTATACTACATCCATATAGTTTGTAAAGTTCCATGCATCTTATATAACTTACTTGTCATACTCTTTTTTCTTCGTTTGGAATGAACAGTACGTATTTCCTTATTACTTTTGTGCAATATTCTGTTTTCATGCTTAGAGCTAACCAGGATCACACAGTAAGAAATTATCTCAAAAAGGTGGTGGAAATGTCTGAAATATTGGGTTTGACACTAAGTCATTGAAGAAAATGCATAAGAGAAACATAAGGTGGTGTCTTGAAAAGCAATGAAAAGTGGAGACCAGCTGGAAGAAAGCTAGAAAAAGCTATGCTGCATGCAGTTCAATAGGAGAGAGTGAAATCTCCAGTGGAGATACTCAACAGTGGACACTGTAAGCTTTAAATTTGGCTCCCCTGACCAAATGAGCCAATGGATGCAATAGTGGCATGTCTGTTATGGGGAAAACCAACAGCTCTCTCTTTGAACTGAAGACTTGCTCCATGGAAGGGAATACATGGCTGATATTGAAAACCCTACAACAGGGGTAGTCATGAGCCCTAGGGGTGTCTGCTGGTGTCTGGTTAAATGTATATAGTATGTTCACCAAACTGCCTGGTAAGAACTTCTCTTAATAATCACACCCATATTAATGTTATTCTCACTTTCGGTTAGAGAAGCTTCTCTTTTAAGATGGTGGTGACCTAGGGATGACACAGAAGGCACCATGGTGCTGAGAAAATTGACAGAGGGTTGCTTAGCACTGAAATATCTCTATCACACCTTCCAAGGCTTAGGGTCTATTGCAGAAGTGGTGGAAAAAAATGCAAGAGCCAAAATAATGGTAGGACTCCTTACAACATGCTCCTCCAGACACAAAATGGCCTGGATATCCATGACCTGGCAGTGCCTGACACTACCTACACAAGACCATCATAATAGGAGGAAAAGATGATAATGTCAAAATAAAAGAGAGACTGATTCAGAGGGGGAAGGGGTATGATGGAGAGTGGAGTTTCAAAGGGGAAAGTGGGGAGATGGAGGGAATTACCATAGGTTATTGTCTATAATGATGGAAGTTGTCAACAAAAAATAAATTAAAAATAAAAAAGAAAACAAGCAAGTGTAGGAATATGTTTAAATCAATAATGTATATTCATATCACAATTTTTGAAACAAGAGAAAAACAAATGTTTATTCATTTTATTTCTATTAAAATTTTAAGTTAACATCTTGTATTTGGTTTCATTATCGCATTTTAATATGTATGTATTATAACTCGTTTTATTAATTTTTAGTATTTTTAGAAATGTTTTAGTCTTATAAACTGCTCCCTTCCTGTCCCACTTTTCCTGAGGGCTCCTCAGTGGGGTTGTTGGTTGGGTAGTTAAGGCCTTAATCAGTGTCTGTAAGGGGGGGAGGGGCTGTGTCTCAGGATATTTCTGTCTACCCTATGGGTCTTATAATCTTCCTACTCCCTTTTCTGGTCCCTGAGCCTTGGCAAGTCTGTTAGCAGTCTGGTTTAATGTTGAGTTCTCTGTAGACAATGTATTTCGGATTCAACCTTCTTCATGATTTAGTTTGTATTTAAAATAAAACATCTCATTTTCTATCAAAATCTTAGTTAAATGAAAACATTTGTAGTTTGTCTTTTTCTACTTTGTGAGAAATATTTTCAGATACATATGGGAATTCGTGATATGTAAATGCAAATAAGATTCCCAAGGACCCCCATATCTAGGGAATACTAGAAACATGTTGATAAGGAATGCTGTCACATGCTTACTTGGGAGAGAAAAATAGCTGTATGTTTCTGGATGGAAGGATTTGTACTTGAGATCTCTCCTTTAAAAAAAAATCTCAGGGCTGGAGAGATGGCTTAGCGGTTAAGGCGCCTGCCTCCTAAGCCTAAGAACCTAGTTCCAACCTCCAGGTCCCACGTTTAGCCAGATGCAGTGACACATGGGTGCAATGCCGCACTTGCCCACAAGGGGGCGAAAAATCTGGATTTCATTCACAGCAGCTGAGAGACTGCTGCCATGCCCATTCTCTATCTGACTCCCTCTCCCTCTCTGTCTGTCTCTCTCTGTGTCTCTCTAAAAAATAATAAAAATCTCAGAGAAAATTCAGTGATGTTTCCTTTATATTCTTGGCCTAATACTTTTAAGATTATGTATGTTCTATTTAATTTTTATATCTATGAACACATACCATATAAGATTTGCTTCGAAAAAACTGAAGTATAGTATATCTCTACAAGAATGATAGAAAAGATATAGTGTTGGTTCATTAAAGTAATTATAATGACACATCATTAAAATTATAAGTGTCACAGGTAGCAATCACATATAACATTCTAGTCTTTGTTACAGTTTGTAAATTATTTGATACTTTAAAAAGTTCATGTGCTGCATGTTTCCTAGTATGATGATGTTCAAAGGAGGTGGAATACTCTTGAGGTGACGTCTAATGGAAAGCAATTAACGTCTAATGACACTGCCCTTGGAAAGGATTCACTATGGCTTCATAGAGAAGTTGTTCTCACAGGAGTGAGCTCTTATGAATCTAGGCAACTTCACAAACACTCTCCTATTAAATATGCTATCTTTTTTTTTTTTTCCATTCTCTTATCTGGCACATTGTAGTGTTGCTAAGGTGACACTACCTGGAGGGCAAACATACAGGTTGGATGATCTTAGAATTTTATTCCTCAAATCGATGAGTTGCAACATTACTTACTTGACATATAACTGAAATATAATCATGGAAATAATAGCAATTCCAAGAAAAATTTATATATATATATATACACACACACACACACATACATACCATATGTGTGTGTAAAAATATGTGTGTGTCTGTGTGAGTGTATTCTACTTTATTTTAAATAATTTTTAAAAGATATTAAAAATGTGAAGGTAATTCAAAGAAATACTTCTTAATTCATTGCAAGTGAATGCACCCATCTGATATCCCAATATAACACGAAATATTTGTATTTCCTACAAACAAAACATTTCATTGCATAGGAATAATGTCATCATATAAAAAAATAAATTAAGTATAATATGACCATCTCTTTGTAATAACTGTCTCATATTACTCTAAAGAAGTACAAGTGTTATGATCTTATATAACAACTACTTTTTATTTCAGTTTCTGTTGATCATGAATCCAGACTGTGGCCTTTCAGTCAAGGTACATACTTTGGCTTCATTCAAAGGCTCATCTCAGGATGACCTGTTTGATCCTGAACTCACTCAGCTGTTTGTTGGAAGGACTCAGTTATTTATTGGTTGTAGAGCTGAAGAGCTCCCCATGTGCTATTTCTTAAAGGCTTCCTCTGTCATATTTTTTCAGGTAGACAATTCTATCAAGCAGTTTTTAACATGGTGGCAAATTTCCTTCAGGGTCAGAAAATAAGGAAACAATAGGTGTGGAAAATGACTTTTTAATTTTTTTAAATTATTTTATTTATATTTGAAGAGAGACACAGAGAGAGACAGACAGAGAGAGAGAGGGATACAGATAGAGATGGGCATGCCAGCAGTCTCTCAGCTGCTGTGAAAGAAATCCAGATGTGTGTGCCCTCTTGTGGTCAAGTGCGGCATTGCGCCCTTGCATCACTTTGCATCTGGCTAAACGTGGGACCTGGAGATTGGAACCGGGTTCTTAGGCTTAGGAGGCAGGTGCCTTAACTGCTAAGCCATCTCTCAGTCCAAAAATGACTTTTACCAAATGGTTTTCATGGAAAGTGAGCTTTGTTTAAAGTTCAGTTTCCTTTTCATTAAAAAAAAAAAAAAAAATTACTCTAGGTTATAAATGCCAGGGACAAGCGTTATTAGGAACATCTCAGAGGCTAATAACAACATATCATGATTAAATTTTCAGGATTTGTGAAAAATAACAAAAGAAAGAAAAATTAACTCAATAATGGCATTTATCTCCAAGTTTCCACTTACCATCAAATATCTCATCCAGTCATCTTTATCTTCTTAGTCTCCTCCAGTCAGGAACATTTCTTCAGTTCATCCTTGATTACCATGATCTTGACATATTTGATGATTATATACTGTGGAAGTTGAATATCAATGTCTCTAAATAGATCTATGTGTTTGAATAGCTAATCCCAAGTCTGTGGCAATATTCTGGAAAGTTGTGGAAGTTTGGTGGATAGAGCCTTGTAGGAGAAAATTGGTCATTGAGAATAAGTGTTGTGGTGCTATGACTGAGCCTAAAGTTCAGCTTGCCCTCTCTGCTTGATATCTGTAGTGTCCTAATGTTACACTTACTTCCCATTTATGCCATGCCTTCTCCACCATAATAAATGTTACTCTCTGGGACGGTAAGCCAAAATAAACTTTCCTTTTTTATGTTTACTCTGGCCAGGTATTTGTTCATAGCCATGAGGAAGTAACTGATACATACACCAATTATTTTATCCACTCTCCATCTATTTATGTATACCTAAAATTTCTGCATTATGAGTTGTCAGTTATGCATTTCATCAAGCGTGATTGATTCAGGTATCCCGAATAAACTTAGTGTTCTGAATGATTGATCGCAAGCAGATGGCAACATGGAAGGTGGAGTTTTGTTGGAGAAGGTAAGTCTTCCTCCACAAGATGCCTTTGGTTGCTGCTTTGTTTTTGACTCTCTGAACTCCTTTTTATACATGCAACCTGTACTCCTCTCCTTTTCTTCCTCAGCCAAAGCTACATAACTTTCCCTATTCTCTACCCTCTCCCTCTGCCTTACCAAAGCTCACAAGCTAGTTCCCTTATATCCCTTTAAAACCCCTCCTCTCCATACTGATGGAGCCTCAGCCTCATTACAGAAAACTCTGTCTCATCCCTCTATCTCTAAACATTTACCAGTCATAAGCAGTGACCAAATACATTGTTCTTTGTGGCACCAGATAAAGTTAATAAGACCTGCTCATCCACTCTATGCCTTCCCAGAGACAAAAAAAAAAAAAAAAAGTGTCAACTTTAAATTCAAACTGCTGGTAACTGTCTTTTTGATAGTCTTTATGGCTGGGTGTATACATATAATGATTATATTGCTAATATGATGACATTGACTCATAAGTAAATACTCATATAATTTTTTAAATATCAAATTAACTTAAGTCCTCATTAATTTAAATAATTTTTTACAATTTTACAATTTTAAAGAAAAAAAATCATTCTCCCTTTAATAATATTATAAATGTTACCTGTCTGTCATATGTCCACTGCTGGCCAATCTCTCATCACACTGTCATATGTTCATATGTTTCATGTCGTCTATCATTAGATACAACTAAACTTATGGTTGTTAAGAGTTCTAAAGTACATATATGTATTTAAAGATGATAATAAGTAACTACAAACAGGTTTACAACATATTTAAAGTATTTTACCTCTATGTTTTTGGCAACATACTTGTTCATAGCTAGTACAACGATAGACATATTTGTATCACAAATTTTAATCCTGCTTCTCCAGAAAATGAGATGTTTTTAGATCAGAAAAGACGTTATAAGGTAAAAGATTGCTCTAAAGTATCTTGTTAAATGGGTTTGGCTGAGGTATGTCGTTAGCACATGAAGCACAACCCCATGGGGAGTCCCTGCAACCCACTGAAGTGCATCCCCAATGGAATGGGAGCAAGGATGAGAGAAAAAATACAAAATATGTTAATAATAATAATAATAATAATAATAATAATTGACATCAAAGTTGATATAATTCTGGGACTTAAACTGATAAATGTTTGAGTTACCTATGATAAAATAGGTTAACTTAAAAGTTTTCATTCTCCATATTTTCTCTCATCTTAATTGTTCATATAATCCAGGCTTTACTCTTTGTAATAAGTTGATAAATTTATTTATGTTGCCATGTCTCAAATAAAGGTTGAAATTGAGCTATACCTCTATTTCCTACTGTTAAGCTCTGAGTGCTAAAAAAATGAGTGTTTAACAAATTCAAGATTCATTCTTAATGATTTTTTGTTTGTTTATTTAAACTTTATATAAATGTAACACGAAAGTAAAAAAATATGAAACTAATATAATTGACCTTCTGGATATTCAATTAAAAAATTGGGGCTAGGTGCTACTGACCCAGGGAAATGGGAAGGCAGACATTCAGAATCCAGACAGTCTATTTATAATTAACCATAGGTACAGAAAACCATAACAGCAGAAATTAGAGGAAAAAAGTTGTTAAGTTTCTGACTAAGTTATTCTTAAAGATCAAACAAAAAACATGATATAGGTATATTATTAAATTTTGTTTTAATTTTACAGGTCAAAATTCAAGTTTTTCTTAAATATGATTCTGTTCTTAATTATATCTATAAAATACCTGACAATAGATCTTTATATATTACAGTACTTTTACACTACTATTTACAAAATAGTTTAAAATAAAAATTTTATGCTAAATGAGATACTTAAAACTTGTAATTGAATTATGCCCAAATGCTGTTTACATGTTTTTCAATGGAGGAAGTCTTTATTCTGTTTGATACGCCATCTGCTTCTCTGTTTACAACAACAGAGTTCTTACATATTCTACTCTTATATGTTTTCCCATTAGATAAAAAATTTGTTGTATAAAATTTTATTCTAGTAGATAAAAATTGGTCCTAATTATGTAAAATTTCATTATACTTATAAGAAAACAACTGATAATACATTATAAAGATTAATAAAACTTACAGCTTTTTCAGCTTGACATTCTTTCATTCGTTCTTCTAAAGATATGACCTCTTTTGATCTCTGTTCCAAGTAAATAAAAATTACAAGCCATATATATTAAATACTTATCAAAAACTTTTAAACTTGATATCAAAACTTCAAAAATAATTACCTAATTTCTATCAAATTTAACTTTAAAATTGTTCAAAGTATTTCAAGTATTTCTTCAAAACTAGTTCTTAAACTTCCTATCTTACCTAAGGCAAATTTTCATTTTCTAGAAATTTCAGTTAACACTTGTGATCCAAAACTGACTTATTCTTCCTTCTACAGGCAACATTCCTTGTTTTCTTAACTACAACTTATGTTACTATTTTCAGTCTTAGATATAATACTCATATGCCATCTGTACATGCCATTTCACATACAGAAAAATTCATATATATATATATATATATATATATATATGCACGTGCAC
Organism: Orientallactaga bullata; assembly: GCA_004027895.1. Taxonomy (NCBI): domain Eukaryota; kingdom Metazoa; phylum Chordata; class Mammalia; order Rodentia; family Dipodidae; genus Orientallactaga; species Orientallactaga bullata. Next base: position 14,861 of record PVKW010024773.1, read on the forward strand.
ACGCATGTGTGTGTGTGTGTGTGTGTGTGTGGATGGGGTTTTGGGTAACTTCCAACCAGGTTACTCTCCATACTTACTGCCCTTCCTATTAATAATAATCTTACTTATATTTTGCCCTGTCTTCTAATTTTTTTTAATATTTTATATTTATTTATTTATTTATTTAATTTATTTGACAAAGAAAGAGGGGAAGAGAAAGAGAGAATGGATACATCAGGGCCTCCAGCCACTGAAAACATACTCCAGACATGTGCACTCCCTTGTGCATCTGGCTGACGTGGGTCCTGGGGGAGTCAAACCTGGGTTGTTTGGCTTTGTAGGCAAATACCTTAACCACCAAGCCATCCTTCCAGCCCGCCTTCTAAAATTTTTATAGATATTTCTTCTAGAATGCTTAATGCCATCACTCACTTCACTCCCAACCCAAGATCCTCACTACAGATGTTCCAGACAGGATCAACACCCTCAATCTGGCTCACACCCCTACCCTCTCCAGACCCTGAAAAACAGACCCCTTGTCACCATCCCACCTGACAGCAGGAACTGGATAGAGATGGATTCTATACCCCCATGCCACTTTCCAATTTCTTTTTTTTTTTTTTTTCTAAATAAAGATGTTTAAAATTGCATCCAGATTTAGGTATTCTATTATGTAAAGCAAAAAAAAAAAAAAGACAATAAGATCAAGTTCCCTCTTTGTGTGTGTTCATTCCTCAAACTGACTGAAATTTGATTCCATAATCCAGTAGCTACAAGGTAAGTCTCCTTATCCAAGTATGAGTAAAAGGAGTGGCGAGGGAGGGGTAACCAAAATTCAGAATATTGTGAAAACTACAGTATAACCTATTTTTTTTTTGGATAATGGCATGCCCCGAAGCCACAGACTGTTATTAGAAAAATCTCAGTGTCAAGGATGGGATACCTTCCAGTGAGATATTGGCCAGGGAGGTCCCTGTTGCCCCCATAACATTACAGGCTATTGCCAAGGCTTTTAGTTTCCCACCTGGAATAGATAATAAGAACCTATTGCTGAAGACTCCACATACCTGAGCTGTAAGTTCACTGAAAGATTAAACTGGGACTGAGCTGAAAACCTTCTCCCAGTAGACCAGATTCAGAAAGCTGGAAAAAGCTGCACTGCATGAAGCCTTATGGGAGACAGAAGCCATCAGTGGTGAAAACAGTGGATACTGCAAGCCTTAAGTTTGGCCGCCAGGCCAAATGAGCCAATGGGTGTAATAGTGGCATATCTGTTATAGGGGAAACCAACTGCTCTCTAATTGGACTGGAGACCCACTCTATTAGAGGGAATACATGCCTGTTACTAAAAACCTAATCAAAAGCCTATGGTGGGGGAGGTCATGAGCCTGATCTTGTCCAGCTAAATGCATGTATTATGCTTACCAAACAGCCCTGTAAGCATTTGACTTAATCTTCATACGCATATATTAATGTTACTCTCACTTTTGGTTAGAGAAGCTTCTCTTTTCAGATGGCAGTGACCTTGGGATGACTCAGAAGGCACCATGGTGCTGAGAAAAAATGACAGAGGAGTGCTCAGCACCAAAACATCTCTATTATACCTTCCAAGGCTCGGGTTCCATTGCAAAACAGGTGGCAGAAAAAATGAAAGATCTGAAGGAAGGGTAGGACTCCTCACAATGCACTCTTCCAGACACAAAATGCCCTGGCTATCCATGACCTGGAAGTGCCTTACACTACCTACACAAGAACATCATAATAGGAGGAAAAGATGATGACGTTAAGATAGAAGAGAGATTGATTGAGAGGGAGAAAGGGTATGATGGAGAGAGGAGTTGCAAAGGGTAAAGGTGGAGGAGGATAGAATTGCCATTGGTTATCGTCTATAAATATGGAAGTTGTCAAGAAAAAATAATTTTGAAAAACTTCTCTTGAGCTAAAAATAAAGAATTACACATATGAATTGTCCCCCTCTGTCAAATCATTTCCAAACACTATGCTAATGAGAATGGTAGGATCTATAAAATGGCACAACACAGGACTTTAAATAGATTTTTTTTTTAATTTAAAATATAAAGACTTAGATCCTTTTCTAACACATTGTAATTCAGGGAATGTTATCCAAGGAAATAATTTAACAGTTGTTCAATTTTTACATGTTACCTACTGTACTAAAAACTCATTGATGGCTCACTTTTCAAAAACACAGAATTACAAAATTATGATTTTACAAGTATATATCATGTCTTTTGAAAATTATGATACAGGGCTGAAGAGATGGCTCAGCTGTTAAGGTGTTTGCCTGCAAAGCCTTCTGACATGATTTTGATATTCCAGTGCCCATGTAAGCCAGATGCACAGTGTGGCTCATGAAGCTGTAGTTCCTTTGTATGGTTAGAGGCCCTGGTGTGCCCATACTCGTACATCCACTCTCTCTCTTTCTCTCTATTTCTCTGCTTGCAAATAAATGAATGAAATATTTAAAAAGTATGATACAAATGTACTTTTAATGTTGAAGAACACTTAAGGTTTGGTTTCCAAAATAAAAGTTGGTAATTAAAAAGTATATTGTGGAGCTGGAGAGATGGCTTAGTGGTTACAGAGCTTGCCTGCAAAGCCAAAGGACCCAGGTTTGATTCCCCAGGACCCATGCAAGTCAGATGCACAAGGGGGCGCATGCATTTGGAGTTCATTTGAAGTGGCTGGAGGCCCATTCTCTCTGTCTCTCTCTCTCTCTAACACCCTATATCTGTACCTCTCTCTCAAATATATAAATAAAGATGAAATATTTTTTTAAGTATATTGTGCTAAATACACATTTTATAAGTGATTATATAACTTAGAAAAGTAATATTATTTACTAACCAGTATTTTCCCTTAAAGAGTTTCTAACTCACATAAATTCCAAATATGTTGAATAACCTAACATCTTTCTTTAAGCTACTTAATATATGATTTATAACATTAAATAAATCATGAAATTACATATCTAAATTTTATCCAAGACCTTTCCTCTCCTTTGATCTCTGAAATAATATGCTCATTATTGTTGGTGAAGGTCATCTTACCAATTACCAACATGTCACACGAGAATTCTGCTGCCATTTAAATAACAGATTTGTTTGTTAAATCCCATGTTGAATAATAAAAAGCATATACATAATCTTAAGAATAATGTGCCTCCACACCTTGATATCAACAACTAATCTTAAAATAAGAGAGTAGAAAGGCTTCCTGATTCAAGGGACCTTGTGCCCCAGTTCCCAGATCCCTTGCTCCTGAAGGTGTGCATGCAGAGTGGGTAGGTCTCTTGGTTAGTTCCGGAATTCCCAGTTCTCTTGTCCATGTTCCCTTGCTGCTAGCTTGAGGCTGGCTGGACCCTGTAAGCTTGCTGTGAAAGCAGGCCCCTTGCTCCACCACCCTAATTAAATGGCCTCTGAGTACCCAACTCATGGATCCTCTGCTCCAGAGGGTGAGCACATGGAGTGAGTTGGCCAGAGCCCTCCATTCATTCCCTATCTCCCAGTTCCCTGGTGCCTGTACCCCTGCTGCTGCTTTGGGGTGGCCTGGTCCCTGTTTGTGGGCTATGAAAGTTGGGGTTTTACTCTGTTTCCTGATTAACTGGCCCCTGTTTATGCAAATACCGATTCCCCTGAGCCAGAGGGTGCATGGAAAACTGGAGGAACTGGCCTCTTGCCTCTGACTCTCCGGAGTCCCTGCTCATGGTTCCCCAAGACCTGATCCCTGTATGAGTAGGCCAGAATTCCAGTTCCCCAGGTATATTTTATATACTTGCAATCTACACAAACTGTGCATCTGCAGTTATAACCTATCGTACAGCATTCTGGTTCACATTTTAAACAGAACACCCACTGAAGATCCTCCAAGGACAAATATTAGTTTCCCCCTCAATAGACTCAATAGAATAAAACTTTTCCCCAAAACGGGTAGACATAACATGGAAAAAACAAACAAACAAACAAACAAACAAACAACAAAAAAAATAAAAAAAATAAAAAAAACAATGAAAGGCAGAAAACTCAGATCTCCTCCAAGGATGCCAAGTCCCACAATGGAAGCCTCAAATGAAATCATAGAGCAATCAACAGAAATTGATTCCTGAAATGAAAACACAACCAATGTGACTCTCATCAAAAGAATTGCTGACCTAGAAGCAAGCCATCAGAAACCAACAATTGCATAAATGAAATTGAACAGAATTATCTCTCAGAGTACTTAGCTTTTGGAACTAGGGTTAACTTAATTTAAGAAAACCTTACATGCCTTAAAAGAGATAAAAATAAATTGAAGGTAAGTCAACAAATGGAAGCTCTAAATAAACAGTTGATTAATCTTAATTAAGACTTGATCAAATGCAAGAATGAACTCCAGGAAGCATCAAGAAAATCAGACCTAGAGCTAAAATTGTACCTCAGGAAAGAGATGAACATGAAGCAAAATAACACAACAGAAAACAAACAAACAAACAAAAATAGAGGTTTTAAAAACCTCTAGAACCCCTCACAGGCAGAATTACTCAGGTAGAAGAGAGAACATCTGATCTGAAGACAAGACAGAAAAAATTGATTGAGAGGCCAAAAATTTAGCTATGTTCAAAAAATCATGTGAACAGAGTATGAGGGAACTGTAGGTTACCCTAAAAGACCAAATATTCAGATCGTGGGTACACCAAAAGGAGAGGAAATCCAGATGAGAAGTATATAGAACATAATCAACAAAATTATGAAAGAAAATTTTCACAATCTCTCAAAAGAAAGGCCCATTCAGAAACAAGAAGGCCACCGAGTACCAAAGTCAGGACCAAAGAAGAAAGTCTCCAAAACACATCATAGTTAAAATTCTTAACAGTAAAAACAAAGAGAGAGTGCTAAAAGCAAAAAAGAGAAACAACTCACTACATACAAAGGCAATTTCATTGGAATTACCTCAGATTTCTCAATGGAAACTGTGAAAGCCAGAAGGGCCTGGGATGGAATTCGTCAAAGTCTAAAAAACTCTGGCTTCTAACCCAAGCTACTGTACCCAGGGAAAGTACCCCTCACAATAGATGGTGAAAGGAAAACTTCCCATGAAAAAAGTCAACTCTGATTATATTAACAAAAAAGACAAACCTACAAAGAATACTTCAGGGAATACTCCACACAGAAGAGTCAAACAACCAATCTCAAGAGCCAACAAGACGATCACAATAACTAAAATCAGACAAGGCTCAAAAAGTACAAAACACAAGAAAGCACCAAAAAAACCCCACAAAGCACCCCACTATGGCAGGGATTAAATCAAGCATCCCAGTTAAAACTTTAAATATTAATGTCTTTAACTCGCCCATCAAAAAACATGAATTAACAGAATGCATCAAAAAACTGGACCCTTCCATCTGCTGTCTTCAAGAAACCCACAGCAGAAACCCACCTCACCACTAAAGACAGACCTCAGGGTGAAAGGAAGGAAAATGATATTTTAAGCAAATGGAAATAAGAAACAAGCAGGTGTTGCTGTATTACTATCTGGTAAAATAGACTTCAAACCAAAATTAATCATAAAAAGAAAAAGAAGGCAACCTCTTATTCAAGTGAACAATCCCAGATAAGAACACCATAATCATAAATCTCTATGTTCCAAACACAGGTGCATCACAGTTTACAAAACAATACCTACTTGACAAAAAAGAAAGAAAGAAAGAAATACCAACACCATCATAGTCAGAGACTTCACTACTCTACTATCATCAATAGATAATCCAAGCAGAAAATCAATATGGAAATAACAGAGCTCAACAACAGCAGATCAAATGAACTAATGGTCATCTACAGAACATCCAACCCCAATTGTAAAGAATCCACATTCTTCTCAGAAACCCATGGAACATTCTCCAAAAGAGACCATGTATTAGGCAATAAAGCATGCCTCCACAAATTCAGGAAAGTTGAAGTAAGTTCTTGCATCATATTCGATCACAATGTTTTAAAGCTAGAAATGAACAACAATAGACATACCAGGAACTCCACCAACTCCAGGAGACTGAACAACACACTGTTAAACAATGAATGAGTTGTGGAAGAAATCAAAAAAGAAATTGTAAAATTCCTAAAATTCCTAGAATTGAATAATAATGAAAACAAAGCTTATAAAAAACTTATGGGACACAATAAAGGCAGTCTTAAGGGAAAAATTCATACTGCTAAATGGCTTCCTAACAAATATAGAGAGATACCAAATTAATAACCTAACTTTCTACTTGAAGGCATTAGAAAAAACAAGAAGAACCCAACCCTAAAAGCTCCAGACAGGAAGAAATAATCAAGGCCAGAGCAGAAATTAATGAATTGGAAACAAAGAAAATTATTTTAAAAATTGATAAAATGAAGAATTGGTTGTTTGAAAAAAAATAAACAAGATTGATAAACCCCTGGCCAATTTGATCAAGAAAAAAGAGAAGTTATAAATTAACAAAATCAGAAATGAAAAAGAAGTCACAATAGGCAACAATGAAACTGGAAGACTCGTCAAAACATACTTCCAAAACCTCTACCCCATAAAACATGATAATCTCAAATAAATGGATGAATACCTAGCCACATACCACCTATCAAAACTAAATTCAGAGCAGATTAATCTCATAAACAAACTATCACATCAGTGGATATTGAAAAGGTAATCAAAAACCTCAACAAAAGGAAAAGTCCAGGACTGGCTGGTTTCTCAGCCAAATTCTATCAAACCCTAAATGAAGAACTGAATCAATTTTTTCTCAAGCTGTTTTACTTAAACAGATAGCAGGGAATCCTCTCCAACTCCTTACATGAAACTAGCAATACCCTAATATCAAAATAAGACAGAGATACAATGAGACATAAAACTATAGGCCTATATCCCTGATGAATTTAGATGCAAAGAACCTGAACAAAATCCTCACAAACTGAAATCAACAACATATCAAAAGCATTTTCCACCTGATGATGTAGGCTTCATCTCAGGATTGCAGGGATGGTTCAACATATGGAATGGCAACAGGCCTCAAATATCCAAACATATCCTCAACAAAAGAAACACCTCTGGAGTTATCTCCATACCTGATCTAAAGCTATATTACAAAGACATAGTGATAGAAACAGCATTGTACCTGGCACAAAAGCAGTTAGCAGTTAAGGCACCTGCCTCCTAAGCCTAAGCATTCCAGTTCCAATCTCCAGTGGTTCCAATCTCCAGGTCCCACGTTTAGCCAGATGCAAAGTGATGCAAGGGCACAATGCTGCACTTGACCACAAGGGGGCACACACATCTGGATTTCGTTCTCAGCAGCTGAGAGGCTGCTGGTGTGCCCATCTCTATCTGTCTCCCTCTCCCTCTCTCTCTCTGTCTTTCTCTGTGTTTCTCTCAAAAACAAAAATCTAAACACAACATATGTTGGTGAGGATGTGGGGAAAAGAGGAACCCTCATCAACTGTTGCTGGGAGTGTAAACTTGTACAACCACTATGGAAATCATTATGGAATTTCTTGAAAAGAATGAACATAGAGCTACCAACAGACCTACTCATTCCCTTACTAGGCAATTATCCTAAATTGTCCATGCATCACTATAGAGCTATTTGCTCAACCATGTTTATACTTGCTCAATTCATTATAGCTAAGAACTAGAATCAGTCCAGGTGACTGTCATTGGATGAGTGGATAATGAAGTTTTTGTACATTATCGCAATGGAATTCTACTTAGCAATAAGAAAAAAAGGATGCAATGATATTTGTAGGAAAATGAATGGACTTGGAACAGATCATACTCAGTGAATTCACACAATCACAGAAAGACAAATGCTACATGGTCTCACTTGTCTGCAGTTCCTAACCTGGACCAGTTAGAGTTTCTGACATACCTGATAGACAATCCCAGGCCCAAATGATAGGGATGGAAGTGTTTAGGGGCAGGGGAAGAAGATGGTAGGGAAAAACAAACACAAAACTAAATCCAAAATTAACTGGTACCATAGAAACCTTTACTTTGGAGATAAACTAAAATATATAACCCTCAACAGGTGTAAGGTGTGGAGCAACTAAAAAGAAGGACCCTGGAGAGAGTGGGATGAAGCCTAAGCTTAATGTGTGTGTGTGTGTGTGTGTGTGTGTGTGTGTGTGTGTGTGGCGTGTGTGTGTCTGGCCCATAACTCCCAATACCAGAACTAGGTTACTACCCACAATGAACTGTTGATTAGAGAAACTTATGAGGTTCCCCAAAACAAGAGAGGTTTCTGTCAAAGCACTTGATTACCAGCCTGAGGCAACAGGTAAGACCCTATTGCTGAAGATACCATATGCAGAAGACACAGAACATGGAGACACCTGGCTGGAATCTGGAAGAGAGCCAGTTCCCAGATAGCTTACCCATTTAGTGCCAGAAAGCACTACATGAGCTACTGGAGGGAAAATGGCCAGCAATACTTTGAGCAACCAGAGGTATAAACTGCCCAGAAGCAAACACCTTGACAGGATGTACATGTCAGTGCAATAGTGGCACACAGCCTTGGTGTATTCCAACAGCTTTCTGATTGACTAAGAGATCCGCTCAGTGTAAAGGAATCCATATGTGGAACTGGAAACCAGATCAGAATCCTATGGAGACAAAGATTATGGTCTCCAGTGTCAAGGTCTCACTAGTCTTTGGCTAAAAGAGTGGTTACAAACATCAATTTCTCCCTATGTAAACTATGCTGACCTCACTCTCCATTGGAGAATCTGTTCTTTTTCCAATTTTAGTTAAACCCAAGGAGATAAACTACCCCTCACACTTCATCCAAGCCTCAGCTGAAACCACAGAGGAATTGGGAGACAAGCAAGAGTGCTGCTTCCATGCTCAAACTGACAGTCAGCACCAGGGTGAAGTAGACAGTCCCTGAGGATATTCCACACTTACCAAAGGAGAGATCCAGAGGCTCCTAAGTGCTCATCATTGAAGTAGACTTAAAAATCATACACCATGGCTCAGGAATTATGTGGAAGAAAGGGTGGAAAGATTGTACAAACTACAGGTTGTGACATCATACCTAGAAGCATCCCCCCCCCCAAAAAAAAAAACTGACTGCAGCTCCCACAACCTCAGAGGGAATACCTACAACACCAGTGAGGCAGGTTCTCAGTGGAATGGGGGCAGGGAAAACAGGGTACCAACACGTGGTGTATCCCTACAAAATATTTTGTTAATAATAATAAATAAATAAAGGGAAAAAGAGAGTAGAAGGAGAATACATGACAGGGAGAAGGTCTAGAAATTAAGGATGCCATTTGGAAATAAAATTTCAGATTTTTTTTTTTTGTCCTTTCATTTTAGGCAACAAAATTATAGTTGAAAATTGGAGAAGTGTTTCTTAAAAAATATACATTTAATATTCTTGTGATAGTTGAACACTTTTTCTCATTTTATTCTAATCATCTTTATGGTATGCTTCAGTGTGGGAAAAAGAGAGCATTATGATTATAATGATGTAATTGTATAGTTTAAGACCAAATGGTATTTTGATAAAATCTGATGAATTGACAAAGGACTAGAACCAAACAAATACTTTCAGTTGGTTATAATTATTTATGAAACACAAGTAAAGTTTTTTCTATGTTTTCTGAGCCCTGCTTGTGACATAAAAACACCTGACATCATTGTTTCTATGAATCCTCTGAGATAAATATCTACTAGAACAATACTGAGCATTGCTTATTAAATACAAAACAATTATTGGTCAGATAAATACAGATTAATATATGTGGGTTATGTAAAGATACTCATGTTACGATCTAAAAGCAAAGAAAAGGGGAATGATTTCATGTACAAAGAGATCCTGCACTGAAAATGTGGCCAAAACGGTTCCAGCATCAGCACACAGAGGCTGCTTCAATGTTTTCTAAGGGGGCCAAGCTCCATCCTGAGCTCGCAGCAGAACTTGGCAATATCATCCACATTGCAAAGGCTGTGCATCCATGAAATGTGTAAGAATGAGGAAGTCACATAGTCTGGTGTTATGCTTCTAGGGTCAGAGTAATTTAAGGTGACCCAAGAGTGCTTGGCCTAAAGCCAAGGTGTGAAGGTGAAGTCTAAATTGCAGAGGAGACAACTGGATGCTGCAGGTGACAGAGCTATGGGACATCTGCTGAAGGAAGCTGTGGGCATGGAATAGAGCTGGCCCAAGAGAAAGGGTGTATATGCTATCCTTAGATAGGGAGCTTGAGGAGTGGAGCCACTCAGGATTGTTGGACCCCAGATTATAAATGTCAGACATTCAGTTGAAGGATTTGGTGTTTTCCCTGCTGGGACTTGGTCACTTTAATCCAATCATTCCTTAGTATGCTTTTGTCATCCCTTTTGGAATGGAAATGTTTACATGGCTCTATTTTGTGTTGAAGTTTTTAACTTGTGTTTCAATTTTACAGGGGCACACAGTTAAGAAATTGCCTTGAGTATCAGAGAAGACTGCAGACATCTGAACAGTGTTTTGACTATTAAAGACTGTGGGGACATTGGAAATTAGAAGTGCATTTTGCATCATGAATGGCCCTCAGTCTGTAGGGTTCAGTGACAGAATGTTGATATTTGAATGTTATATGTCCCCATAGGCTCATATGCTTAAAGACTTGGTCCCTAGTTTAAAATATTTTGGAACTTCAAGAGGTAGAGTCATACTGAAGGATAACTGGGGTGAGCACTGAGTTTTTATAGCCTTCTTGTTTGATTGCTACTTCCATATTTTGGGAACCCAATATGACCAGCTGTTTAATGCCCCAGTTGCTATTCCTTCTCTGACAAGATGAACTTTATCCACTCAAACTGCAGGTCAAAAATAAACCATTCCTCCCTTAAGTTGCTTCTTGTCAGGTATTAGCCACAACAATAAGAAAAAAAAAAAAAAAAACTGATCAAAGGGGTGAAAGTACAGTATAGGAAGAGAGGGTTCACTGTGAAAGACAAACAGCAATTTAAAATTTTAAAGGTATGAATCACTTGAATATGTTTCTGTTGTGAAAAGAAAGCTAGCTCTGAGTATGTGAGACTAATGACAAATTGAAGGGGCTGAAACGAGTGACCCAGCCCTTACACTAAGACATAGTAGCATGATTATCAGAGCAATTTCACCTTATTCTAGACTGATGAAAGCAATTGGTTGAATCTGAGTTGCTAGAAGTATTTACTTGTTTGCTTGTTTGTTTTAAATTACATTGGCAGCTTTGCAGAGATATCTCTATTAAGGGAAGGATAATAGCAGAAGAATAATGTTAAGAAATGAGAAAATGAGTTACGTATTGGTAGTTAAAAATCTCCTAGAGTTAGTTTTTATATCGTATCATATCCCAATGCATATTTTATTTTAAAGTTATTTTACAATCTCAGTATCTAGCATAATATAAGTAGTCCATAAAGCCATATAATTTTTAAATAATAAAATAGGTATATAGAGTTTCTGTTGTTTAATTTCCTCAGTTATGTGACAAAATACCTGATAATAATAAGTTTATGGGGCTTTAGCAATTTTGTGGCGAATAAAGCACTGGCCAGTCAGAAGGGTCAACAACCTCACCTCCTGACTGAGGAGTTACTCAGAAAGTACTCAGTCTATATTCCTAACTCTGAAGAAAGCCAACACAAGATTTGTATTCAAAGAAACCTTTGGTTTTCTCTTTCAGCAATAGACAAGACACTAGCTCTACTCTGGGAAGAATTAGAACTCAAAAGAGAATGAAGAGTCTAATTAGAATAGTCCCTTGTTTCACTGATGATAATGCAGAATTTTGGAGTTCAGGAGGGATTCCCCAGAACTTATGAACCCAAGATTTGGGTTCTGTCCTACCTTTTATAAGGAAGTAATAAAGATGGACTAAAGAAAGATACATTCCGAATAATTATGTTTATTTAGGGGGAAATCACAAATTGTGGGGTTTATTTAAGAGAGATTGGGATTTAAGAGAAAATGAGGCCTTTAAAGAGATATTAAAGTAAAGCTGTAAGCATGTGGAGGATAGAATTTAGGAGCTTGTATAAGGAGATTCAGAAGGAAATTCATAGAATCCATTCTGGGTTTCCCCCTAGAAGAAAGTCAAAAGGGCAAATGGAGGTGACTTAAGGAAAAACAGCTGAGAGAAAATAATTAGAAGAGAAATGAGTAGCAAAGAGTGTTATATTCATAATTACTCAGAGTTTAGAGAAATTACAAATGTAGCAAGACTAGAGTGGATGAGAGCACCCACATGACAGTATGGAAAGTAAGGAAAGTACACATGTCGTAGATTTGGACACCAGAGGAAAATCATGCAAGTAATCAAAGTGGGATATTATTTTAAACTATAAAACAAAGGAAATCAGGAAAGTTCAGAACAAGAAACAATACACAATACACAATGGTTGGGTGTAGAGGCCAGAATCATGTATGTGTAGAAGCAGGTAATCTAGAGAGATCCCCCCCCACACACACACACACTAAGGTCACATTGAGAGAGTGAGGAGTCAGCATGCTGTAGCCTTTATAAGCATCAGATTCAGGTACATAAGGGATAGACACAATTGGTTTGTAAATTTGGAGGGTGGATCCTAGAGTCCGCCCACAGGGGAAAGCCCATGCAGGTATGGAGCTACATTGTGGACTGCAGGGGAAGCTACAGGTCAGTCTTATCTGACAAGAGTTCCATTTCTGTTAAGAGTTCCTTTCTTTTGCAGGATTAGGTGGCATCTACTGGTTCTCTTTGGGCTTCGATATCTAAATGAAACTGCCTTAAAAAGCAGCTAGCTTTTGCCTATCCTCTTTCAATGATACTGTACAAATGATTAGAAAATGGTTATGAGATTGAATTTTGACTGCTCTGAATTTCAGATGGAAAATGCCTTTTAAAATTAAAGTCAGAATCAAATTTTATTAAGGGGAACTGATATGCCATCAGCAAAGTAGATTTGACATAACACAGTTATGAATAATTACCATAGAAAATAAAACATTCTCCACATAGACTTCCAATTGGTTGAAAAACCTCTGTAACTTCAATGAGAAAGGATTAAGGAGTTGGTTCTTAAAGCACTAATTGCTTTCACTCATCTTAACCTCAACCCTCTGTATTTTACAATTTTCACATAGGGTATAAATAACATATTCACACATTGTGAAATTGTCATAAGGTACACTGTTGACCTACTTTTGATAAAATTGAACTGACTTAAAAGAAAATAAATTATTATAAGGAAATTCAGTTTAAAAAGCTTTCTTTCACCTGCTTGTAGAGTAGAAACACAATTGCTCAGTAAGAGGACTTGGCAGTTACCATTTAGCCCTCTTGTGGCAGGCAAATCCTCTGCTCTTGAAAGAATGAAATTCAATTTCTTACACTCCTCTGACATCAGTCACTGCAGACACAATGGTGATGACTCCTGGCTCCATAGGTCCTACAGAAGGAGGCAACATCTTTTAACCATTCCTTCCTTCAAAGAGTAGAGTTGTTAAAGAGGTTGGTGGGGAACAGGAAGAAGCCACACTGGGCACATACAGGCAGCCCACAAGGTTCTGTTAATAGGATGTAGTGCATAAAACCCATCATGCTAAAACCCACAGGAGCCTCTCCAGGGCTTCCATGTGTTAAGAAGATACACCTCATTCTGGAGTGAAGCTAAGCAAGGTCATCACCAATGCAAACATGAGACAAGTGCAATGTGAACTAGATGAAGCAATCAGATGACAGAATTAGATGAAGGAAATATTTGAAAAAAAAACTTAAAGATTTCAAAGTATTATACTTTTATAAAACACGATTTGATTTTTTTTTTTATTCTGAGTTATCCTAATGAAATACAAAGCCTAAAAGGAAGAAAAAAGAATAGCAAGAAGTCCAAGTATAGGACAAAGCACTGCTGTCAGAAACAGTGGGCTGTGAAATGAAAGGCAGAAAACACTGGCATCCAACAATGACTTAATGCAGGTGTTTTAGGACTGTAAATGAGTGAGGAATTAAGACAGGATTTCCGGCCCTTTCTTTTCTCTATTTTTTTTTCTTTGAGGCAAGCCCAACAGACTGGCCTTTTTAATGCAAGACAAAAGGACAGAAAGAGAGAGAGAGAGCTTGAGAGAGAGAATTGGCACATTTCCAGCCACTGTAATTGAATTCCAGACATGTGTGCCACCTTGTGCACATATACAACCCTGTCTGCTTGTGTCACCTTGTCTGTTTGGCTTACATGGGATCTGGATAGTCAAACATAGGTCCTTTGGCTTCACAGGCAAGCACCTTAACTGCTAAACCATCCCTCCAGCCTTTCTACTCTTTCTTTTTAATTATATATACTCATTTTCTCCAATACTCAATAAAGGCATAAAACCATTCAACGTTTTATCAACAACATTGTTCATACTGTAGTCCTTTTCAGCAGATTAGCAAATTCATCACTCTACAAATCCAGAATATATTCACTATATAAATATATATAGTCTTTTTAGCATTGTTAGTACCAACTACAATAAACCTGGGGAAAGGTCTACATAAAGTCATAACATCTACATTAAGTGTCTATAGTTTTTTCTTTTAAAACAAAAAGAAAGCATGAAGCTCTAGATAGTACAAAAATGTCAACTAATAAGATGAAGGGTGAGAAGTGCTTCAAAAGATCATTGAGGAGAAAGACCGTGGAGACTGAATTGCTTTCCATAGTCTATTCAGATACCTAAAGTAATTGTTTTCAAGGTAACCTTTGGGAAACGATGTCCTGGTAATGTCTTCAGTGTCTACTGCAAATACTCTCTGTGTTACTGAAGAAAATTTCCCTCTAGATGATTTTATTTGGGTCAATGAGATGTGATAAGTTTTTTTCTTATTTCCCCAAAATAACTTAATCCTTCTCACAACCCAACCTTCTATACTCCCTTTATCATCTATTTCTATAAAAAATATCTCTCTTTAAAATTTTTCTGTCCAGAGATCCCCAGGATTGAATGTGCAATGTATTCTCTGTGCCCCAACCAGAATCTAGTAAAGGGAACTGTTGCCTTCATACTCCCTGATATGATTGCTCTCTGTATGAAGTCTCAAATTGTATTATATTGTGTTGCTGTATAACATTAGATTTTAATGCATCCCATGTTCACACATACTTTATTTCAAATGTAGGACTTTGAGGAATGGTTGTTTACAGTTAATTCATTTTATTTGTATGTGAATCTGTGAGTATTCCCTCATATGAATAAACGTTCAAGTTACTTTTTTTCACGTATTACCTATACATATAGTTTTCTAAAAATAGGATTCTTCTTAAACCCCAGATATTCATTCAAAAAGAAAATTAGCAATAATGCACTGCCCATTTCTCCTTGTATGGCAACTGTGACATTAAGTACATCTTAGTTTAATTTAATTGCTTTTTTTTTACATTCAACTTCAACCTCATTTACTTAAAGTTATAACTGGTAAAATAAACATTGTGATAAAAGTGGAAAACACTATCTTGTTATTTGTTCATTTAGCTACAAAATATTTATCTTGGTTAATAATTAAAACTTTATCATTTTTTTCTGCTGGCTTATATTATCCATCAATTTATGCAACAAAATTCTATTCTCTAACTTCTGTATGTATAAGGACTGCGGGTATTTTTTTTCTTTTTTGGCTTGTTAGGTGAGAACTAAGGAAAGATACATTGAGATACCCTCACATAAGTTACATCTCAGTGAGAATGACCTATGCATGCTATATGGTAACATCTTTAGATATTAACCTGTCTTTTCTCTTGGTACATTTGACAAATGTCCATCTTGGTTTCCTATGATACATATCAACTTACTGTTAATTCAAGACTTGTCAACAATGCTTATTTCTTACCTGACAACTTCTGTAATTCAGAAATTTGAATATAAAAAAGTTGTGCTAGCCAGTACTAGGGAGGCAGAGGTAGAGGATTGCCCTGAGTTCGAGGCCACCCTGAGACTACATAATTACTTCCAGGTCAGCCTGAGCTCAAGTGAGACCCTACCTCGGAAAACCAAAAAAAAAAAAAAAAAAACACATTACGTTGTGCTTTTCTTAGAATTTCACAAGGCTAAAATAAACTTGTAAATTGAGAATATTTTCATTTTGAACTCCAAAGCATTGATTAATGTCAAAATGTATTTCCTGGAAGCTGTAGGATAAAAGTTCGTATTTTCTTATAGACTCACAGGTGACCGGTTGCACTCAGGTACCGGAGGTAGCCCACAGTTCTTTGCCTATAGATGTTTCCTCATGCAAACTCCAAACAGCATTTGATGTACTTTAAATCATCCTGGTTCTTCTTCTCTTTGAACTTTAAACCCTCTTTTAAGAGGCTCTACTTGATTAAACTCAACTATAATCTAAAACATCCCAATAAGATGGACTCCATCTTAGTAGTCTGAATGCCACATTTTGTCCTAAGTATTTTTGTTTTTATATATTTGTCATCTGGTGATTTTTTTTATCAATATATATTTTTTATTTATATTATTCTGATTTTACATTCATAGTATTGGTTCCATTGTCCTCCTCCCCTTCCTCCCACTTTCAAAGGGGCCCTCATCAATGGGGAATGTGTATCATGCATTGTGAGTTTGCTCAAGAGTTCTGGTGGATAGGCCCCAGTCTCTGTGCATAATGCCCCAACTTGTG
>PVKW010024774.1:0-18662 GCA_004027895.1 Orientallactaga bullata
TATGTCATCTCAGGGTGACCTCACACTCACGGTGATCCTCCTACCTCTGCCTTCCAAGTGCTGGGATTAAAGGTGTGCACCTCCATGCCCAGCCCTAGACATATTTTAAAAAATATTTTTAGTTATTTATTTGTAAGCAGAGAGAGATAGAAGAAAGAGAGAGAATGAGTATTCCAGGCCACCAGCCACTGCAAACAGATTCCAGAACACATGCACCACTTTGTACATTTGGCTTCACACGGGTACAGGGGAATTAAACTCAGGTTATTAGGCTTTGCAGGCAAGCCCTTTAACCACTGAGCCATCTCTTCAGTTCCTCCACCCCTGATGTATTTTTAAAGTTTCCTTGAGACCTGGTTTTTCTGTCAGTTGAAGGACGTTATCTTCCAGAAGCTGTAGCCCTTGCTGGCCTCCATCTTCATAGCTTCTGTCCTTCACCTGCCTTTATGTTTCCTTAGTCGCTTCTCATTGAAAACATCTTTCTTTGTTTTTTTCTTTTTTCAAAAACAAACATGTTTTTAAGCACATAGTATGGTATCTTATCTTTCCCTTGGAATTTAAATTGGTGCATTATATTGTCTTTTCTTTTTTTGGTTTTTCGAGGTAGGGCCTCACTGTAGCCCAGGCTGACCTGGAATTCACTCTGTAGTCTCAGGGTGGCCTTGAACTCATGGCGGTCCTCCTACCTCTGCCTCCTGAGTACTGGGATTCAAGGCGTGCGCCACCACGCCTGGCTTATATTGTCTTTTCTATGAATGTTTATATATATGATCAACTGGAAGTTTTGAATGTTGTGGATTGGTGGACTGGTGAAACAGTGTGTGTGTTTCAAGCAGCAGGAAGACAGAGTATTGGGAAGGCTCACAGGACCAGCCAACATCTGAAGGAGGACAAGAAATTTCCAACTGTTTTCAATGGCTTGTGAACCCTATATGGGAACGGTACAGTACCCCACAGCTGCCCACAGGTGTGCTGTGGTGGGTTAATTCTTAGGCTCTCGTTTTGGTTGGACCATACTGCTCATGAAGTAGGCTTCAGTGTCTGCACGTTGTTGGGTCAGTGCCAATCCTAGGAGCTCTGATGTTCCTGTTTTCCAAGACACTGTGGAAATGTGGATTGACTCACATAGCTCTAGAATCTGCCATATTGTTTGTGTCCCTGGGAACCCTGGCTTGAGCCTTTCTTCTCTGAACTGCCAGAACTTGTACTCAGCTGGTTTGGCTTGTGTCTTTGTGACACAAAACGTTGGTGTTTGTGAGTCTCCACTGCCATTGACAGTGGAAAGAGCAGGGGACACTTAGAATACTGAGCATTCTTTTCTGCTTAAGCTTCTACCTTGGTGGAAACCTAACAATGTCTTTGGTTCTGTACTTAGAGTTCACGTGCAACATTTCTGAGAGTTTATCCTCCCACATACACATGTCATTGCCACCACTCTTTTTTTTGAAATATTCTTTTTAAATTTTTATTTACTTATTTGCAATGTGAAGGAAAGAGAATGGGCATACTGGGCCTCTTGCAACTGCAGATAAACTCCAGATGCTTGTGCCACTTTGTGCATCTGGCTTTACATGGGTACTAGAGAACTGAACCTGAGCCAGTGGCTTTGTGACCAAATGCCCTTAACCCCTGAACCATCTCCCCAGCCCTTAAAAACATATTTATTTATTTGCAGAGAGATAGAGATTGTATGAGTGCGCCAGGCTCTCTTGGCCACTGCAAACAAACTCAGATGCATTCACCACTTTTGTGCATCTGGTTTTATGTGGATTCTGGGGAACTGAACCTGGGTCCACAAGTTTTTCAAACAAGCATCTTTATTCATTGAGCTATCTCCCCAGCCCCCACCACTCTTTTTCTATTTATTTTCTTTTGGTTTTGGGGGCAGTGGGAGAGAAGGAGCTAATTTGTTTTGGTCTCCCTTCCCTTTTAATCTCTACTATATGTCTCCCTTGTTTTCAACTTTGAACTTAAGGCTTTAAAATAGGGATATAAAAATGATGAACCCTTCATAAATTTCTTAATGCCATCTAAGGAACTATTTCCCAGCGAATCATCTGCTTGTGTCTTTTAAAAGGTTTCATATCAGAGTCTGGAAAACTTAAGCACTTGTAAACTTAAGAATATCATTTCCAGGTCAACTTTGATCTTATGCGAAGTTCATCGGTGGGAAAAAATTATATCTTTCCTATCTAAATCAATCACTAGCATTCCACAGGAAACTTCAAAGTTTCACTTCAGGTTTTTAAGGAAGGTTAAATCCTTCAGTATCAAAGGAGCTGAATGTCAGGAAAAGCCAAAATCCCTTTAGTTAGGATGTAGTTACTTACTTGATTTTCCTTGTGTTTTTCCCCTGCCTCTGAATGATTGTAAAAATTTTTTTCTTTTGTCTCTCAAGAGACACTTTCACTATATTCTTTCAGATGGCTGTTTCTGATTTAGAGTAGAAATGAACACATGGTAGCTCAAATGTCCTTAGGTATGGTATTCATTCCTTCCAGCTTTTCATGTTTCAACTTTTGCGGGGCCTGGCGTATATCCACCACCAACACGTTCTTCACAGGGACCTGAAACCTCAGAACTTGCTCATCAGTCACCTGGGAGAGCTCAAACTGGCTGATTTCGGTAAGTCGCCCCTCGGGTCTCCTTCTGGCCTGTGGACAATGACGCTTTTGTGTGCACTTGTTTTAAGCACTGACGAGGCTTGGCCTTTGAAAACTGGGGGCCTGGGAACACAATGCTTTGTGAGGGTATCAAACTACCATACAGGAAGTGTGAGGCAAGAAAGAGGGAGAGCTTGGAAGTTTCTTGGGATTCCAGCCAGCCTCATTCCAGCCAGAAACCCAAAGCTGGCCTCCATACTGCCCCCCCGCCCCTACCACCACTGCCACTTTTGATGAGTTTTTTTTTTTTTCTTTTTTGAGACATGGTCAAACTCACTGGCTTCAAAGTCACTCACTATGTAGCTCAGGATAACCTTGAAATCTTGATCCTTCTGCCGCCATCTCCCGAGTACTGGATTATAGGCGTGTACCATCATGCGTGGTTTATTCCTCTGCCACTGTTCAGAGAGAGACAGAGACATCTGTAGAGTAGACTGTACTTAATAGATTTCTCTCCATTTGAGTGCACAGTGTCAATTCTGTCAGAATAGATCAAGGATGGTGAGATAAGGAGGGTGACCCCAGGAGTAGCATGGACTCCTGTGGGAATGGACATAACACTTGTTCCTGGGCCCCTCAATGTGTATATCAGTGTGACTATATCCAGCAAAGGAATGAAGATTTCTTCTATCACTGTATCTTTCCATTTCAACACTTACCATAGTTTATACTCACACAAACATACATATATACATACATACATTCAGGAATGCATAAACAGGGCTGGAAAGATGGCTTAGCGGTTAAGTTGCCTGCGAACCCTAAGAACCCAGGGTTGATTCCCTAGGACTCACATAAGCCAGATGCATCTTGAGTTCATTTGCAGTGGCTGGAGGCCCTGGTGTGCCCATTCTCTTTCTATCTGTCTCTTTCTCTCTCTCTCTCACTCTCCTCTTTCTTTCTCTCTCAAATAAATAAATAAATAAATAAATAAATAAATAAATAAATAAAAATTTTAAAAAGAAAAAGGGATGCATAAACACACACACACACATATATGTATATGCATGCACACACATATGATTTTTTTCTCTCCCACTAGATAGCATTATAAGGACAACTGGAGGTCCACTTTTGCTTACCGTTATGTTTAGTGTATGGTACCCTAAGTGGTACTCAGTAATATTTGTTGACACGTTGGCTCTTTTTCTTTTGAAACAGATTCTCATTATATAGTCCTGACTGACCTTGAGTCACTATGTAGACCAGGATAACCTCACACTTGCAGGGATCCTCCTGCCTTTGCCTCCTGGGTGCTAAAATTATTGGCATGAGCTGCTACACATGGTTGACACACTCGTACTTATTTTTCAAATTTTTTAATTTATTTATTTGCAAGGAGAGAGAACGAGGGAGAGAGAGAGGGAGGGAGGGAAGCACACCAGGGCCTCTAGCTGCTGCAAACGAACTCTCAATGCACGCACCACCTTGTGCATCTGGCTTTACAAGGGTACTGGGGAATCGAACCTGGGTCCTTAGGCTTTGCAGGCAAGTGCCTTAGCCATTAAGCCATCTCTCCAGCTGTGACACACTAGTGCTTTACAAAAACATTTTTGGGAGCTGGGCGTGGTGATGCACACCTTTAATCCCAGCACTCAGGAGGCAGAGGTAGGAGGATCATGGTGAGTTTGAGGCCACCTTGAGACTACATAGCGAATTCCAGGACAGCCTGGACTAGAGTGAAACCTTCCCTTGAAAAACAAAAACCAAAAAGAAAACAAACATTTTTGGGGCTAGAGAGATGGCTTAGTGGTTAAGGCATTTGCCTGCAAAGCCAAAGGACCCAGATTTGATTCCCCAGGACCCACATAAGGTGGCACATGTGTCTGGAGTTCATTTGTAGAGGCTGGAGGCCCTAGCATACCCATTCTCTCTCCCAAATAAATAAATAAAAATTAATTTTAAAAAATTTGGGGCTGGAGAGATGGCTTAGCAGTTAAGGTGTTTGCCTGTGAAGCCAAAAGACTTAGGTTCAATTCCCCAGGACTCATGTAAGCCAGATGTACAAGGTGGTACATGCATCTGGAGTTCATTTACAGTAGCCGAAGTCCCTGGCATGCCCATTCTCCCCCCCCCCCTTTCTTTGCCTCTTTCTATCTCTCTCTCAAATAAATAAAATAAAGACATTTTTGTAGTGCTAGAGACTGAACCTAGGGCCTACAAATGCTAGACAAATATTCTACCACTAACACACTGGTTCTTGTGAGACAAAGACCCGCTCTTCTCTGACAGATGTCATATGGTATCTGAAGGACTGTTTTAATGCCGTAGGCTTCATCCTGACATGGGGGCGTTTAGCAGACATTCATTTATCATCTTCCACAAAAGTAAACTCCTCTGTTAAGAATTTTCTCAACAATAGACCCTGTGACTCTGTGAGATAAGCCACTGATTGATGACAGTGCTCTCGTGTGCAGAGGCATGCTGGGCAGGAAATTATCCCGAGTCCTATTCCACAGACTGATTTGGACCAGCAATCCCTACCCTTTCCCTACTAAACTGGGGGCTCCTGACTACAAAAATGGAGGGCAGATGTCCATTAGTCTTGATCTGAGTTAGTTCCGCTGCTATTACAGGGACCCCAAATTACAGAGGCACAGTGAACCTTAGTGTTCTTACCTGAGCAGTCAGGGCTGGTTTGGTGATCCTATGATGTCTTTGCCCAGGCTTCACTGGTCATGTGGCTCCAACATGCCCAGGCTGTTGCCCGGTGACATATTTAAACATGGCTGTCATCTCCTCTTCAGCTTGGAGAAAAGGGAAGCAGAACTTCACCCTCTATGAAAATGACCCCCTGGAAGTTCCCACGTCATGTCTGTTCATTTGCACCTGACCATACTTGACAACCTCATCTTGTTACACAGCAGGCCCCAAGCTGAGAAATTCTCTTGAGGAAGTGACATAGTAGGATCAGGACAGCACCCAAAGTTTGTGTACTAGATGTAATGTTGTTTCCTCTGCCAATGGTGCACTTTCTGGTACAGTGTGTCACTGTACCTTCCAGGGAGACCCAGGACAGTGGATGCTATGCTTTTCCCCTTTGGATAGGTCTTGCTCGAGCCAAGTCCATTCCCAGCCAGACATACT
Source organism: Orientallactaga bullata (assembly GCA_004027895.1). Taxonomy (NCBI): domain Eukaryota; kingdom Metazoa; phylum Chordata; class Mammalia; order Rodentia; family Dipodidae; genus Orientallactaga; species Orientallactaga bullata. The sequence continues at coordinate 5,751 of PVKW010024774.1, forward strand.
CTTCAGAAGTCGTGACTCTATGGTACCGGCCTCCTGACGCTTTGCTGGGAGCCACTGAATACTCATCCGAACTGGATATATGGTAAGAGTCAGTGTCGACAAAATGAAGAAACCCATGACGGTTGCTTTACCATATATATTATGTTTGTTTGCTGAAACAGGGTTTCGCTGTATCCCAGGATGACCTGAAATTCACTCTGTAGCCCAGACTGGCATCAAACTCCCGGCAGTCCTCCTACCTCAGCATCCTGAGTGCTTGGATTAAAGGCGTGCACCACCATGCCTGGCTGTGTTATGTTTTCTAACAATTAGTCTAATAAGAATAATCAATGATATTTATATGTAGAAATGTTGCAGATTTTCATACTGTTGAGTTCTTTGTCTCATGACCACAAAAAATTAGACACAAGGAAGACAAGATGTGATTAAAGCAAAGGATATTTATTGAGAAAAGGATGAAAAGGCCCCAAAGTGTCAGGGCAAGCATGATATTGCAGTTACCTTTGTGTGGCCAGGACAGTTTATGGGAAGAAAGGGTTAATTTCAGGCTGAAAGATGCCAGGGGAAACTCCATCATGGTGGAAGATCCTGGTTCACTTTATACATCCACAGCAGAGAGAAAATAGCCAGCATCCACAAGCACAAACAACCAGAGCTCAAGCTAGCTTTCTACGCACCTACTAGGGCTGGACTCAAGATCTGTTCACAGGGACACGCCTCTCCAGCAGAGCTCCATCTGCTGAAGGCTAAATAGCAAGCTTAATCAAAAATATGTAAGGTGGGGCTGGAGAGATGGATCCGTGGTTAAGGCACTTGCCGGGAAAGCCCAACAACCTGGGTTTGATTTCCCAGTACCCAGGTAAAGCCAGAATGCACAAAGTGGCGCACATGTCTAGAGTTTGTTTGCAGTGGCTACAGGCCCTGGCAACCCATTTTGTTTTTCTCTCTCTGTGTCTGTCTCTCTTCTCTCTCTGCTTGCAAGTAAAACAAAATAAATATTTGAGAGCCGGGCGTGGTGGCGCATGCCTTTAATCCCAGTACTCGGGAGGCAGATATTCTACCACTAACACACTGGTTCTCGTGGGGCTCCTGGAACCATATGTACTTCACGACCCACTTCCTTGCATTTTTCATGCTTCCAAAACCAGTACCAGGTGGAGAGCATAACTAAATTTGTAAATCCAAGAGGGAATAAAGATTGACGTTGAAGAGCAGAATACTCTTTCACCAGTTTTCTGTCAAGCCCCTGACTTTCAAAAGAATTTGTGTTCTTACTAGCTTGAACCTTCCATGGCTCACTCTCAGGGTATCATTTCCATTGGGACAATGTAAAATGGCTATCTCATCTTTAACTGTGGTAATCTTTTTTTTTTTTTTTAAATATTTTTTACTTTTATTTATTTATTTATTTGATAGAGGGGAGAGAAAGAATGGGTGCGCCAGGGCCTCCAGCCACTGCAAACAAACTCCAGACACATGTGCCCCCTCGTGCAACTGGCTAATGTGGGTCCTGGGGAATTGAACCTGGGTCCTTTGGCTTTGTAGGCAAATGTCTTAACTGCTAAGCCATCCCTCCAGCCCTTAACTGTGGTAATCTTTTTTTTTTTTTTGTAGAGAGTCAGAGAAAGAGACAGATAGACAATGGGTGTACCAGTGGCCTCTCAGCCACTGTGAACGAACTCCAGATGCATGTGCCCCCTTGTGGGCAAGTCCGGCATTGCACACTTGGGTCACTTTGCATCTGGCTAAATGTGGGACCTGGAGAATCATACAGGCGTTCTTAGGCTTAGCAGGCAGGTACCTTAACCGCTAAGCCATCTCTCCAGCCCTTAACTGTGATAATCTTGATAGCAGCTTAAATTTAAACCAATCTCAGTGCCAGTAACTTCAAACTTGCTTGAATTTTTCCTGTGATTAAATTGTACATCTTTCAAGTATATATGAAACACACACACACACACATCACTCACTGATATATCTCCCCCAGCAGTGCTCTTCCTGCTGAAGACTAAGTAGGAAGCTTAATCAAAATTACCTAAGGCTGTAGGGGACATACATTGACATTCAAGGCACCGTACATGCTTAGGATTTTTGGCCAACCTCCAAAGAAGAGAAAGAAAGAAAGAAGAAAAGGAAAAGTTATGTGTTCTGAGTTAGAGCTCAGAGAAGTAGGCCAACTCAGCAGTGAGTGTTGGTGAGCAACTGCACTGAGGCGGGGGATTTGGAGGGCTCAGTGCATTAGCTCACTAAGAGTATAATTATTCCTCCTATCTCCTTAGCATATCTGTAGGTAAAGGTTGATCTCTTGACCAGGTGAGTGATTGGCAGGTTCTATTCTCCCTTTCACACCAGGGAGACAGATTGGATATGGAGTTCCTCCTCCAATGACCTTCAGGTTTGCTAATGTCTGCCTACCTACAATAGAAACGTAAGTTTACACCGGTTGATTGGCAGGCCCTGGCAATCCTTCTATCTCCATCCCCTGTCTCCCAGACCTGGGCTTACAGGCATGCACCGCCATGACCAGCTCTTTACCTGGGTCCTGCGGATTGGACTCAGTTCCTCAAGCACTTTTACCTGCTGAGTCATCTCTCTAGTTCCTCTATCAGTTTTTTTTTTTAAATTTTATATTTATTTATTTGAGAGAGAGAGAGGCACAGAGAGGGAGAGAGAGAGAGAAAGAGAGGACGAGCATGCCAGAGCATTCAGCTGCTGCAAACGAACTCCAGATGCATGAGCTACTAGGTGGGTCCTGGGGAATTGAACCTGGGTCCTTTGGCTTTGTAGGCAAGTGCCTTAACCACTAAGCCTCCTCTATCAGGGTTTTTATAGCTAAAGAAATGGATCCACAGAGGACTTGCCCAAGACATCTTCTGCACCAATGTTCTTTCTATCTCTTTAATCTTTTGACTTTTTTCAACCTTGATAACTCAGAGGAACACATATATCCTCAAACCGCACACACACACACAGAGAGAGAGAGAGAGAGAGAGAGAGAGAGAGAGAGAACTGATGCACTCACATATGTCCAAACACAGTTAGAGGAACCTGGTTATAAAAGCATAAAGATCAAGATTGAAGAGACCTGGCTTTCATGGCAATTCTATTTCTAATCAATTGCCCTGAATTCTGTCATTGAAAAAGATATCATCAATGTGTCTATGTTTCTCCAATAAAAAAATAAGGATAGGGCTGGGTGTGGTGGCACACGCCTTTAATCCCAGCACTTGGGAGGCAGAGGTAGGAGGATCACCGTGAGTTTGAGGCCACCCAGAGACTACAGAGTGAATTCTAGGTCAGCCTGGGCCAGGGTGAGACCCTACCTTGAAAAACCAAAAATAAATAAATAAATAGTAATAAAATAAGGATAACAAACTCTTCCCATTAGAGGCACAGGTATAAGAACCACTTGGTTGGAGAGACTCTGGGATTAATAGGGTCCAGAAATGAACATGGGATCCCCATTATTTGTCACCCTAGAACAGAAGTGTTACATTGTGTGGCTATTACTCCTAGAGGTATGGGCACCACAATGAGATGTATGATATCTTGATAGATATAGCCAACTCCTCAAAGGTAATAAGAAAAAACAGATTTTGTTTAAAATCAACAATAAATTTTTTAAAAATTAAGCAGTTCTCTAAGAGGCTAACCTAAGCTTTTAGATTTCTTAAAGTATTAAAGTATATTGCAGAAATTTTCCTCCAGTGTGTCTAGAGTAATAGATTTCTGATACCCAGTGCCATTTCTCGAAATATCACCTGTTCATCAAACCACCCCAGAGCTGTCAGCTTACACTACTCTGGGCTCCAACTTCAAAGGCTGTCAGCAGGCTCAGACATGCTCATCTCTTAATGATGTCTTCCTAGAAGTGTTTCACAGAGTGAAACCTCTACCCATCAATTTTATTATAGAATATTTAAACCACTGAAACATACACACACACACACACACACACAAACATATACATTTCCCATATAGGTAGATAAGTGATTCTCAGCCTGAGGCAGTTTTGCTCCCCAGGGGACATTTGGCAATGTCTGAAGATGTCTTTGCTGTCACCGCTGGGGTTGGGGGGACACTGGCATCTGGAAGGCAGTGAGACCAGGGATGCTACTAACCCATCCCACAATGCAGAAGACAGCTCCCACAGCAAAGATTTATCCCACACACAGTGTCAGTGGCACCAGACTGAGATGGCTGATGTAGAAGGGTAATAGGGAACGCCATGGCTCCATATGCCCATGTCACACTCGAATGTGATCACACTGCCCTGCTGACCTGTGTGTGTCTTCCCCATCCATCTGCCCTCCACTAGAGGGTCTTCTATCTTCATTTTATTTGAGTTTATGGTTCTTCTTGCCTTACCTCTTTAAATAGTTACACATTGTATTCTTTAAAAATCTTATTTTAGCGCTGTAGAGATGGCTCAGCCACTAAGTGTGCTTCCTGCATAAGCATGAGGGCCTGTGGGGAGCCTGAAACTTCCTGAATTCGAATCTCCAGATCCCACATAAAAAGCTGGGTCACACACCCTAGTCCCACAGGGGAGCAGAGACCAGGGAATCCCCTGGCTTGCAAAATCAGTATCAGTAAGAGACTCCAGCTCAAATAAAAATGGGTGGAAGAGTGATGGAGTAGGACACCTGACACTCAGCTCTGGCTACCACAGATGCTGCAAGGGCATGTAGATGTCCATATACCGCCCCCCCCCCAACACACACACATTCACTTCACATTATATACAACCAAGAAAGAAAAGAAAAATCTTATTTTGATTTCCCTACCTTTGAGCATAAATAAAGTTGGAATTATATTGTGTTTAGTCTTTTGTGGATTGCTGTTTGGTTTTTATGTATTTCTAAGATTAGTTTATGTAGCTACTATTTATTTCCTCTTAATGAACATTTTGGTTATTTACTTTTTTTTTCTGTTTTGTTTTGGCTATGTTTTTAGTTTTGTGGTGGTGCTGAGCATCAAACCCAGCAGCTACCTCTGCATGCCAGGCTGGAGTGCTGCCAATGAGTTACATCTACAGCCCTCATTTTTGCTATTTTGAACAAAATGGATGTTCATATTTAGGCCTTCTTTATTTTTGTCGTGTGTGTGTGTGTGTGTGTGTGTGTGTGTGTGTGTCAGGTCACCTCCTCAATCATTCTCTTTTCTTTTGAAACATGATCTCTCACTGGACTTGGTGCTCATTAATTTACATAGATTAGCTAGGCATGTGCCACTGTGCCTGGTTTTTGTATGCTGGTGTAGGGACCTGAATTTAGGTCCTCATGCTTGCACAGCAAGCACCTTAACAACTGAGCCATTTCCCCAGCCCTCATTTGTGAAATTTTTGAGGCCTCAAACATGATGGATTCTTGGAGTGGGTTTGTATTTGAAGATGCCTGATATAGTTTTTAAAGATTTTTGTGAAGGACTGGTGATGTAGCTCAGTTGGTAGAGTGCTTGCATAGCATGGACAAGACCCCAGGCTCCATCCCAACACTGTATAAACTACGCATGGTGGCACATTCCTATAATTTCAGCATTGGAGAGTTAGAGGCAGAAACATCAGAAGTTCAAGGTCATCTTTGGCTATATAATGAGTTTGAGGCCAGCCTAGGTGAAAGAGAGGGCAAGACAGAAGGACAAGAGCAAGGAAGGATGGAAGGAATTAAAAAGAAAAGGAAAGGAAAGGAAGGTTTATATCATTATCTACTGAAAAGAACTAGTTCTCTATTAAATTGCCTGATCTTAAGGCTGGAGCAAGGAAAGTATAAGAGAAGTCTGAAGCATCCTGTTGGGCCAAAACAATTTCTTATATAAAGATCCAAAAAAAGATGAAGACATGTCAAAGGACATGGAAAGCAGTTTGAAGAGGGTGCCTCTAGCCAAATCTGGGACAATTTTAATATCAAAGTAAATCACAAGAGAAATGACTTATAAGCTTCTGAGTAAATATGTGTACAAATCCATATCATCTATAGACGATAGCTAGCTACTTAAATAAGAACGGAAGCCCTTCTCATCAACTAATAAATGAAGAAGAAATGATACAGTTGGAAAAAAATCACTATTTTATAACCAAATAGCAGCAACTGGATGAAACAAGAATGAATGATTCTTGGGGCTGGGAAGATAGCTCCACAGTTAAAGGCACTTGCTTGCAAAGCCTGAAAGCCCAGGTTCAATTCCCAAGGCAGACACACAAAAAGTGGCACAAATCTCTGGTGTTCATTGATTGTGGCAGGAGACCTTTCACACACACACACACACACACACACACACACACACAAATTTGTTTTTTAAAAGACTCATTCTCAGCTAAAAGGGGAACACTTGCTAAGGTAAATGAGACATTTACATAGTCTCAAAGTACCTCTTCACAAATAGCTTATTAATCACAAAGGAAAAATGTAACTTTGTAGTAGAGAAACTTGGAAGACAGCATCTTACAGTAGATTTAAAGTTAATACAATGGGGCTGGAGAGATGGCTTAGCAGTTAAGGCACTTGCCTGTGAAGACTAAGGACCCAGATTCTTTTCCTCAGAACCCACGTAAGCCAGACACACATGTTGGCACATGCATCTGGAGTTTGTTTGCAGTGGCTGGAAGCTCTGGTATGCCCATTCTCTCTCTCATAAATAAATAAAAAAATATTTTTTTTTAAGTTTCAAGTTAATATCATGAATGTAGCAGTTACATTCCAGTTGCTAGAATAGAACACAGGACCAGAAGAAGCTTGTGGAAGATGTAACAATCAAGTTCTGTTGTCAACTGGATCAGATTAGGAATCAAGTAACGGACACCATTCTTGGGTGGGTCTGTGAGGTTGTTTCCAGGAAGGATTAGCCAAAGAGAAAGACACTCCTCCAGAGTGGGTGACCCTTCTGGTGGTGGACTATATGTAAAGAAGATCTGAGAGAACACAGCCCCAGGTTCACCTGGCTGTCTGTCCATCCTGCTCACTGGTGGGCACTTTTTACCTGGCTGTACTTGCTGTTCACTCATACATGCATCTACCCTGTTTTGGCTATCCTTGGTGGGCATTTGAACTGAGTTACATCAGTGTTCAATGTGGACTGAAGACCAGTGACCCTCCAGGAATCCTCCAGGCCTTCAGTGGCAGGTTGAGACTGCTGAGGCATCCAGCCACATGGACCAAGCAGCTACCAGGTTCCTTGACTCTCAGGTCTACGAAATAGCCATTATTGGACTTGCCCAGCTCATATCCTGTAAGCTAATCCAATAAATCCCCTTCATCATACATATTCATTCTGTTGATTCTGTTCCTGTAGAGAACGCTGACTGATACAGAAAGAACAGGCTTATTTCAGCTTACAATTTTGAGGAGATGCTTCAAAATGGTGGGGAAAGCATGGCACGAGCAGACAGCCAGCATGTCACATCTTGTCACTGCAGTAGGGAGGAAATAGCAAGAGTGAGCTTACCAGCAGTAGAAGGAAGGGCTGGATTATAAAAACCCAAGGCCACCCCCAGTGACACACCTATTCCACAGACTTTCTCTCCCAAAGGCTCCAGCCACTGGGTTTGAAGGATGAGGCTTAATCACAAACACATGAGGCTATGGGGGACATTTTATACTCAGTCTACCACAGTGAATAATGTACTCACTGATATCATGTGCCTCCTAATATGATGTACTTAGGATACTGTGGTCGTTTGAATGGATGTCCCCCAATACATTGGATTTTATTAAAGCTCCTTGGGCTTCTAGCTGCCTAGCTGGAAAAGGTGTCACTGTGGGCAGATAATAGGGCATAGTCCTATGATGTTTCTGGGCATGGATGTGGAATTCCAGCCTAAGGTATGCAGAGAGCATTCAGAGTTCTGTCTGGGTTCCCTGCTGTTGGCTGCCAATTTTTGCTCTTGGTTTTTGTTGTGAGTTTTCTCTTTTTTGCCATCGTGGAACTTCCCCTGGATCTGTAAGCTTCAAATAAATCCTGTTACTCCCATAAACTGCCTGGTTTGGAAGTGCATCCCAGCAACATGAAACTGACTGTGACAGAAATTGGTACCAGAAAGTGGGTTGTTGCTGATGAATCTAAACTTGTGGATTTTTGTCTTTTGTAACCTTTGTTTTGGAGGAATGGGCATTGTACTTGGTCCTTGCACCTGAAGATGCCTTCCAGAGTGGTAAGCAAAGTTTTATGGACTATTCTGGTGAGAGTTGGAAAGTGCTAATTGCAGAGAGAATTATATTTGGAGGCTTTGCTTATGAACTTTCAAAGGGGAAGGAAAGATTGCAGAGGGATGGTTGTGTTCTGCTACCCATTCCCAGAGAGTTTGATTAAGGTTAAATTTGTAATGGGGTGATGTTTTTGGCTCAAGATATGAAACTGAGAGATATAAGATTTTAAATTAGGGCTGGAGAGATGCCTTAGTGGTTAAGGTGCTTGCCTGCAAATCCAAAGGACCCAGGCTCCATTCCCTAGGACTCACATAAAGCTAGATGCACAAGATGGTGCATATGTCTAGAGTTTGTTTGCAAAGGCTAGAGGCCCTGCCATGCCAATTCTCTCTCTCTTTCTGTCTGTTTAAAATATAAAAAAAGAAAAATGCATGGAGTGGGTCATGAAGTACACACGGTTCTAGGAGCTGCTGCTGAAACACAGCATGAGGCAGGGTGTATTGACCCTGATGAAAGGCCAGTGAAACTATTAGAAGATGGACTGTGACTTGCATGGAGACCTGAGATGTTTAAATATATCAGAACTGTACAAGCGCTTCCATGGAGTGCTGTCAGCTTAGGAACTTCCCCTGGATCATAAGCTTCAAATAAATCCCATTCCTCCCATAAACCGTGCCTAGTGCTTTTTTCATAAAAAACATATCCAGTTCTAACTTACCATAGAAAACATCAGGTAAAGCTGGGCGTGGTGGCACACGCCTTTAATCCCAGCACTTGGGAGGCAGTGGTAGGAGGATCACCATGAGTTTGAGGCTAGCCTGAGACTATAGTGAATTCCAGGTCAGCCTGGGCTACAGTGAGACCCTACCTTGGGGGAAAAAAAGAAAAAGAAGACATCAGATAAACCCAATTTAAGGGATGTTCTAAACTTTATCACTAATCTGTACTCTTTGGAAGATAAAAGCTTCTGTTCTGTTCTGTTTTCTTTTCTTTTCTTCTCTTTCGATGGTTCTGGGAATTGAATCCAGTGCCTCCAGCATGCTAGGCAGGCACTGTGCTATATACCCAGATCCTGAGTTAAGGCTTTAGAAGCCAAGAAAGACTGAGAGAACCATTCTAGATTAAAGAATAGTGCAGAGACATGACAACTAAATGCAGTGTGTGATCCTAGATTGGATCCTGGGGAAGATGGAGACATAATGACATACTATAGGGGCAATAGCTTAAATTTAAACATGGACTATAGGTTGGATAATGGTATTGGACAATGTTAAATTTCCTGATTTTGATTATTGTATCATTGTTATATAAGACAATGCCTTTGTTTGTAGAGAATACCCCCAAGATTATTCAGTAGTGAGGAGACTTAATATCCACAAATTCCACTCTAATGTTATAGAATCAATGAATGGATAGGCAGACAGATGGATAGTAAATGGCAGTGGAATTAAATGACGTGGCAAAACATTCTCAATGGATGAATCAACTTGAAAAATATAAAAGATGTATTTCTATCCTTTTGCAACTTTTTAAAAACTTTTATTATTGACAACTCCCATAATTATAGACAATAAACCATGATCATTCCCTCCCTCCCACCACTTTCCGCTTCACAAATCTACTCTCCATCATCTCCCCTCTTTCACTCAATCAGTCTCTCTTTTATTTTGATGTCATCATTTTTTCCTCCTAGTATGAGGGTCTTGTGTAGGTAGTGCCAGGCACTGCGAGGTCATGGATATCCAGGCCATTTTGTGTCTAGAAGATTGCATGGTAAGGAGTCCTACCCTTCCTTTGGCTCTTACATTCTTTCTACCACCTCTTCTGCAATGAACCCTGAGCCATGGAGGGTGTGATAGAGATGTTTCAGTGCTGAACACTCCACTGTCACTTCTTCTCAGCAGTATGGTGCCTTTTGAGTCATCCCAGAGGTCACCACCATCTGAAAAGAGAAGCTTCTCTAATTGAAAGTGAGAGTAGCATTAATATATGGGTATGAACATTAAGAAAAGTGCTTACCTGGCAGTTTGGTGAGCATAATATGTGCAGTTAGCCAGACACCAGCAGGTTTTACACCCGTAGGGCTCATGACCTCTCCCACCATAGGCTTTTGACTAGGTTTTCTCTCCCATTGAGTGGGCCTCCAGTCCATTTAGAAAGCAGTTGGTTTCCCCTAATACAGACATGCCACTATTGTACCCACTGGCTCATTTGGCTTGGCTGACCAATCTTAAGGCTTGCAGTGTCCACTGTTATTTATCTCCACTGATGATTTCTGTCTCCCATAGGGATGATTGTGGCACAGCTTTTTACAGCATTCTGTCAGATGGCCCACAGGGAGGAGGTTTTCAGCTCAGCTCCAGCTTGATTTCTTAGTGACCTTGCAGCCTAAGCATGTGAAGTCTTCAGCAATAGGGTTTTACCATCTGTTCCTGGTGGGAAACTAAGAGCCTTGGCAATGGCCTATAATGTCTTGGGGGCATCAAGGACCTCCCTGGCCAACAACTCTCTGGAAGGTATCCCATTCCTGGCACTGAAATTTTTCTAATAACAACCTATGGTTTCTGGGTGTGCCATTGTCCAAGAAGGCAGGTTTCCATATGGCTTATTCATAACATATTAATTTTTTTTTTTTTTTTTGGTTTTTCGAGGTAGGGTCTCGCTCTAGCCCAGGCTGTCCTGGAATTCATTATGTAGTCTCAGGGTGGCCTCGAACTCATGGCAATCCTCCTCTCTCTGCCTCCAGAGTGCTGGGATTAAAGGTGTGCACCACTATGCCCAGCCATAAAATATTAAATTTTGATTAACCCTCCTGGGACACTTCCTTTACTCAATCTCTTCCCCTGACCTCACTTAGGCCATTCCACTCCCCAGTACTCTGTTCATCTACTTACATATATACAATACCATCCCATTAAGTCCTCTGCTCTCCTCCCTCCCTTATACCCCCTTTCTAGATTACTGACCCATGCTACCGATTTTTACTCCAACTCACATACAAGTCAAAATATTTGTAGCTAGGATCCACATATGAGGGAAAACATGTGGCATTTGGCTTTCTGGGCCTGGGTTACCTCACGTAGTATAATTCTTTCCAGATTCATCCATTTCCCTACAAATTCTATAATTTCATTTTTCTTTTTGCATATTCAAAATTCATATTTATCCATTGTATAAGTACCACATCTTCATTATCCATTCATCAGTTGAAGGACATCTAGGCTGGTTCCATTTCCTAGCTATTGTGAATACAGCAGCAATAAACATGGATGTGCAAGTATCTCTAAGATAGTGCAGTGAATCCTCAGGATATATGCCTAGGAGTGGTATAGCTGGATCATATGGTAAATCTATTTTTAGCGGTCTCAGGAGCCTCTACACTGATTCCCACCATGTCTATATCAGTTTACATTCCCACCAACAGCATCCTCACCAGCATTTATTGTCATTTGTTTTCTTGATGATAGCCATTCTGACAGGAGTGAGATGGGATCTCAAAGTAGTTTTAATTTGCATTTCCTTTTTGCTAAGGATGTTGAACATTTTTTTTTAGATGTTTATAGACCATGTATATTTCTTCCTTTGAGAACTCTATTTAGTTCCATAGCCCATTTTTTAAATTGGGTTGTTTGGTTTCTTATTATTTCGTTTTTTGAGTTCTTTGTATATCCTGGATATTAATCCTCTGTCAGATGTATAGTTAGCAAAGATTTTCTTCCATTCTATAGGCTGTCTCTTTGTTCTATTCACAGTGTCCTTTGCTGAACAAAAGCTTTGTAATTTCATGAGGTCCCAGTGGTTGATTAGTGGTTTTGTTTCCTGTAGAAACTCAATTTCATTGAAAAGTCAAACCCCACACTGTCCAGAATGCTGCATGGGAAGATCAAAAGTTTTAAGAAAAGTGGGAGCTGGAAAGATGGCTCAGCAGTTAAAGGCACTTGCGTACATAGGTACTGGGGAATTGAACCTGGGTGTTTAGGCAAGCACCTTAACCTCTGATATCTCTCCAGCCCCTTTCATTATTTTTTAAATTTTTATTTGTGTGCATGCACAGGAGCATGCACAAGCACACCACAGCCTCTTGAGCTTTACATGGGTGACTGAGGAATTGAACCTGGGCTGGCAGGCTTTGCAAGCAAGCACTTTGATCACTGAGCTATCTCCCTAGCCCCTCCATATCTCTTATTTCCTCCTTCATATTTTCTGTCTCCTGAACATTCTGTGTTGCATTCTGGATAATTTCTTCAATTCCTCTACCAGTGCTTTGTCTCTCTTAAACTATCTAACTCCTACCTTTTCTACTGAATATTCAAAATATGTGCATTATTCCATTGATAAATGTTTTATGAATTGAACCTTCATGAATAATGATGACACTCATAAGATAAAAATTAAACTATGGGCTGGAGAGATGGATTAGCAGTTAAGGTGCTTGTTTGCAAAGCCTAAAGACCCAGGTTCCATTTCCCAGTACCTATGTAAGCCAGGTGCACAAGGTAGTGCATGTATCTGGAGTTCATTGTCAGTGGTTAGAGGCCGTCCTCTCTCTATCTGCCTCTTTCTCTGTCTCAAATTAATTAATTAATTAACTAAACTATAAACTAATATTATAGCCATTATTTTACTCATTACGCTCTTACTGTCTTCCTAGTAAAACTAAAAAATAATGTAATGTCAGGCATAGTGGTGCTCTCAGGAGGCTGAGGTAGGAGGATTGCCATGAGTTCAAGTCTTGTCTAGGTTAGAGTGAGTTCCAGGTCAGCCTGGG
>PVKW010024774.1:18762-31586 GCA_004027895.1 Orientallactaga bullata
GAGAGAGACACAGAGAGAGACAGAGAGAGAGGGAGAGGAAGACAGATAGAGATGGGCGTGCCAGCAGCCTCTCAGCTGCTACAAACAAAATCCAAATGCATGCGTCCCCTTGTGGTCAAGTGCAGCATTGCGCCCTTACGTCACTTTGCATCTGGCTAAATGTGGGACCTGGAGATTGGAACCGGCGTTCTTAGGCTTAGGAGGCAGGCGCCTTAACCGCTAAGCCATCTCTCCAGCCCAATAGCTTGTTTTTGTTCACTTTCAAGGTAATTGCTAGAAACTAGGGTCTCACACTGATGTCCCTCCCCTTCTTGCTTTTTTTTTCTTTTTTCAGGGTGACAAGAGAGGGAATGAATAGAAATGAAGAAAAGTGAGGGAAAAAAAAAGACCCTCCCATTCTGCTAGGTTATGCAACCCTATAGCATCCAAACTGAATGCCTCCCATGCAAGTACTAACCAGGCCCGACCCTGTTTAGCTTCCGAGATCAGACAAGATCAGTTTGGCCATAGACCAAACTGAATGTCTTTGTAGGAGTTAGATGACAGGAGTGAGCATTAGTCATTAGGGCCTTTGTCTTAAAGGAAGCCATTATAGTGTACAGTGCAAGCGACTGTCCTTGACAAAGGCCGCAGTTGTCAGCAGAGGCCAGGAGCCGAAGATTGGGGTTTGGTGGATCACGGGCCAGGTAGAAGTAAGGCATGTTAGGTCTTCTTAATGCTGATGACTAGCAGTCTCTCCCAACTTTTCCTTCTCTCTCTTTGTCTTTACCAGAGGCCTGAGAAGAGTCCAGTAGAGATTTTAGTGAGAAAAATTCAATGTTGTAGGATCATTACTCTGTAGATGGTGAATAACATAAAATTTAGTATGTGTAGCCATCTTCGAGTGCATTATTAGTGGCATTCAGCACATTCACACTGTGGTGTGATCATCACTGTTCTCCGTCCCTAAAACTCTTCATCATCCCAAGTCAAAGTTCTGTGCCCAACACTCATTCCCGCGGCTTTCTAGGTCTCTGAATTTGGCTGTTGGAGGGATCTCCTATAAGTGGAAACACACTAGTCCTTCCAGGCCTGGATTATTTACCCAGTATAATGATTTCAAGGTTCATCGCAGACTAATCCACTGGTTTATTCTGAAACACAAGGTCCTCTCTTCAGTACTGACTTCAGGCAGCTGCTGGTTTCAGGACTGCAGACAGCGCTCCCTGCCTGAGCTTCTGCCGTCAGACTTCTTGCTGCAAACTTTCAAATAGAAAATGAGGCCCAGGAAAAGCAAAAGGGAATGTTGTGTTGCCGCCATATAGTATGTCACTCTGAATTTAATTTAATGGCAAAAAAAAAAAAAAAAAAAAAAAGCCGGGCGTGGTGGCGCACGCCTTTAATCCCAGCACTCGGGAGGCAGAGGTAGGAGGATCGCCGTGAGTTCGAGGCCACCCTGAGACTACATAGTTAATTCCAGGTCAGCCTGGGCTAGAGTGAGACCCTACCTCGAAAAAAAAAAAAAAAAAGACAGATTCATTTCTTTCAAGAGTGTTTTTTTTTTTTTCTAATGCTCCTTGCACCTTTGAAAAGCTCGAAACTCTTGAGATGGTTTCCCCCTAGGGATTGCCAAAGGAATTTGAGGAATCTCTTTCACTCTTCTGGAAGAATTTGTGCATGCTTAGAATAGAGAAAAAGGAAGATAGCCAGAAATTGAGAAATTGTAAAAAATATTGAAGCTGTTTTCCTCTAACTTGATTGAAAACCGTATTTGGAACATTAAAAGGACATCTCCCAATTCTGTCTTCTAGAAGGATACACTGTTTTAAGCTACCTGGTCTTTGTTCCCTGAATGCTCCCCACCCCCACCCACTAGTGAAGCTCCCCTTCATGTACATAGGCTGACCCAAGGGTATCTCCACATACCAGAATCCACCAGAAGGCTAGAGACATGTAAGGTAAGAAGAGACACGAAAAGGGAGATTTAAAACAAAACAGAAAAATAAAAGGAAATCGGAGTTGGTTCCCTATCTAGACTTGAATGTTCAGAAGTCTTAGAATGTTTGCTAAGGGCTAGTTTGGGGTGAGCAAAATACATGATATATCTATAAGTCTTAAATTCTTGAACTTAAGAAGCAAATAAAAAATAAAACAGTTCTGCAAAGCAAACTAAATAACAAAGATGAATTATGCTATTTTTTTAAAGATTAATTTTTTTGTTTTTGTTTTTGTTTTTCAAGGTAGGGTCTCACTCTGGCTCAGGCTGACCTAGAATTCACTATGTAGTCTTAAAGATTAATTTTTATACCTCAAAAACACTTTTCATCTTAAAAAAAAAAAACTCAGACTTGGACTGAAGAAATGGCTCATCGGTTAAGGCGCTGCCTGCAAGCCTAACAACCAAGGTTTAATTCTCCAGTACCTACTAAAGCCAGATGCATGCATCTGGGGTTCATTTGCAGTGGCAAGAGGCCCTTGCTCACCCATTCTCATTCTCTCTCTCTCTCTGCTGCAAATAAATAAAATAAATATATTTTTGAAAAAGCAAATTAGGGCTGGAGAAATGGCTTGGCAGTTAAGGCACTTGCCTGTGAAGCCAAAGGACTCAGGTTCAAGTTCCCAGTATCCATGTAAGCCAGATGTACTATGGTGCACAATAGTCTGGAGTTCGTTTGCAGTGGCTAGAGACCCTGGTGCACCCATTCTCTCTCTGAATGTCTCTCTTCTCTCTATTGCCTCTTTCTTTGCTTGAAAATAAATAAAATAAAATAATTTTTAGAGTAAATTAAACTTTGTGTCCATAGTCAATGGAACAAGCAAAATATCATATGTAATAAAGCACATAAATAAAATTAAAGATCATATTCTAAATAAACTTGATAATAAAATATGTAATAGTATGGTCATTTATTATAAAATGTTTCACTGGAATTTCCTTCTTTATTGTGCCACACAAGAATGACATAATGATTAAGGGAGTTCTCAAAATGATGAATATGGTAAAAGGGGTTTGAAGAGAAGTAAAAATTGAGAAATATTGGACTACCAGGATAATCTCTACAGTCAGACACCTAAAGTATTTGTCACACACAAACAACTTGAACAAAAATGTGCACTCATTATTTAAAAAATCTCACCCCTTTCTGTCCATCAAGAATAACCCTCCAGTTTGATCATGTAGGAAAGAAAATATACATATTTCATCCTACTTAATGTACTATTAAGGTGCACATTTTCTGTTAAATTGGAGTGCATTTACAATCAACAGCATCTTACAATAGAGGCAGCAAGCAGGCTGGAATTGTGACTAGCTACAATGGCTCCAGTGTGGAACATCAAAGGAGCAAGCATCAGAACTGCGGAATAGATGTCAGGGACTCTGCAAACAAAAGGCTGCTGCTGCTGCTGCTTCTTCTTCCTCTTCTTCCTCTTCCCCTTCTCCTCCTCGTCCTCCTCCTCCTCCTTCTTCTTCTTCTTCTTCTTCTTCTTCTTCTTTACCCCTAGGAACCAAATGGTTGTGGAGAAGGAGTGAGTCAGACATGGTTAGCAACCTTCTCCATGCTAGAGCCAAACGCACATGAATGGTCTCATTGCAAAGGCACTTTAGAAGCCTAGCATCGTGACTGTCGTTCTCTCATGACTTATTTTAAGAATGACTGTGTAGTCAGCCTCTTACTGTAAGGGTGACACAGCAGGGAAAACGCATGGAACAGTCTGGAGCCAATGCTGAATGTGGTCAAGTTGTGAGAATGCCTAAACCATGTTCCATGGTTTTTTGTTTTGTTTTGTTTTGTTTTTTGCACGTACAGCTATAACATATGAGAAAATAATCTAATTAAATTTATAAAACCCTTTCAGCCAGGATAAAATTAACATTCTGACCACATCATAGTATCATTTTCAAGGTGAGTGTTTGTGTGTGTGCACCCCCATGCACATGTGGGTATGTACATGCACATGTGTGAGAATAAGGATTGCAATATTTTTTGTTTTTAATATTTAATTTTAATTTATTTATTTGAGAGAGAGAGAATAGGCACATCAGGGCCTTTAGCCACTGCAAACAAACTGCAGATGCATGTGCCACCTTGTGCATCTATCTGGCTTATGTGGGTACTGGGGAATTGAACCTGGGTCCTTAGGCTTCACAGACATGCCCCTTAACTACTAAGCCATTTCTCCAGCCCCTTTCTGTGTTTTTTTTGTTTGTTTGTTTGTTTTTGAGATAGGGTCTCACTCTGGTCCAGGCTGACCTGGAATTCACTATGTAGTCTCAAGGTGACCTCAAACTCATGGCGATCCTCCTACCCCTGAATCCCTAGTGCTAAGATTAAACACGTGCGCCACCATGCCTGTCCTTGCCTTTCTGTGTTTTTGACACAAGTTCTCACTATGGGCCCAAGGCTGGACTCGAACTCTCAGTATTCCTGCTTCAGCCTCCCAGATGCTGGGATTACAGGTGTGTACTTCCATACCCATATGGTATGGAAGTTATAATATTTTTAATTTGTTTTAGTTTTTAAATTTAAAAAAAAAATTTATTTATTGAGAGAGAGGCACACGGAGGAAGAGTGAATGAGAGAGAGAATACAATAGGCATGCCCAGGCTTCCAACCACCACAAAAGAACTTCACACTCATGTGCCACCTTGTGCATCAGGTTTATGTGGGTCTCGGGGAATTGAAACTTTGGCTTAGCAGGCAAGTGCCTTAACCACTAAGCCATCTCCCTAGCCCTTGTTTTAGTTTTTAATTGACACAATAATTGCAGATTGTTTTCTTAATGACACAGCAATGATGACACTCTTACGTTGATAGCATCCTAGATCAATTTAAAGGTGGTATGTGCCATGGAGAGTCAGTACATTTCCTATCTCACGAAAGGGAGAGCTAGCAAGCAAGCGAGAATGACTTTAGGTGTTTGTTAAGTGATGTGTTCCTATCTACCGCAGGCTTTGTTCCACTTTAGCAATAAGCTAGCTATAGAGTGTTCTTAGCTTTTTAAAAAAATACTTTTATTTATTTATTTATTTATTTAAGAGAGAAGAATAGGCAGAAAGAGAGAATGGGCACGCCAGGGCCTCCAGCCACTGCAAACAAATTCCAGACTCATGCACCCCCTTGTGCATCAGTAGGTCCTGGGAATCCAACTGGGGTCCTTAGGCTTTGCAGGCAAACACCTTAACTGCTAAGCCTTTTCCATAGCCCCGCTTTTTGTTTTTGTTTTTTACACACACGATCATGTGTTCATGCATGGATGCGTGCTTGTGTGTTTGTGTGTTGAGTGGTGTGTGATGGGATGGGATGTGTGGGGTATGCATGCATGTGCGCAGATGCGCGTGTTCTGCCCTCACATGTGTGGAGGCCAAAGGAGGATGTTGGATGTCTTCCTCTTTTTGCTCATCCTCCTGTTTCCTTGAGGCAGTCATCTCAACCCAGAGATGACATTTTCACTGTTTTGTTGGTCAACAAGCCCTAGAAATCCTCCAGGCTCTGCCCTCTGCCCTCACCTCTGCAGCCTCCTCCCCCTCCCCTCACTGAAAGTCTCCCCCCATAGCTGGTCTTACAGATGTATGTGGCCATGCTCAGAGGTTTACATGCTGGGGAATGGAACTTGGGTGATCTCAGGCCCTCTCAGGTCCCCATGCTTGCAGGGCCAGGGCTCTTAAACACTGAGCCATCTCCCCAACCCCTATTCTTACTTTTATTGTTCTTTTTTGAAATATTTTTATTGGGCTGAAGGGATGGCTTAGTGGTTAAGGTGTTTGCCTGCAAAACTAAAGGACCCAGGTTCGATTCCCTAGGACCCACATTAGCCAGATGCACAAGGGGGCAGATGTGTCTGGAGTTTGTTTGCAGTGACTGGAGGCCCTAGCATGCCTGTTCTCTCTCTCTTCCTCTTTCTCTGTCAAATAAATAAATAAATAAATATAAAATATTTTTATTTATTTGTGTGTGTGTGTGTGTGTGTGAGAGAGAGAGAGAGAGAGAGAGAATGGGTATGCCTGGACCTCTAGCCTTTGCAAATGAACTCCAGATGCATGTACCACTCTGTGTGTCTGGCTTTAAGTGGGTACTGAGGAATTAAACCTGGACCTGCAGGTTTTGCAAGCAAGTGCCTTTACCCACTGAACCATCTCCCCAGCCCTATTATTCTTTTTAATGTCCTATTTGATTTGGTAACTATTTTTTCTTATTTCTTTTTCTTTCTTTCTTTCTTTCTTTCTTTCTTTCTTTCTTTCTTTCTTTCTTTCTTTCTTTCTTTCTTCTTTCTTTTCTTTTTTATTCAATGTAGGGCCTCCCTCTAGCCAAGGCTAACCTGGATTCACCCTGTAGTTCCAGGCTGGCCTTGAATTCACAGTGATCCTCCTACTTCTGCTTCCCGAGTGCTGGGATTAAAGGCATGTGCCACCATGTCTTGATATGGGAACTTTTTGAGCCCAAGATACTTTTTAAAATTTATTTACCTATTTATTTGTTGGGGGGCATGCCAGGACTTCTTGCCACTGCAGTGAACACCAGATGCTTGCATCACTTTTGCTTCCAGCTTACATAGTGACTGGGGAATTGAACCCAGACCTGACAGCTTTGCAAGCAAGCACCTTGAACCACTGAGGCATCTCCCTGACCCCAAGGTCAAGACTTTAACAGCATGTGGCCCCTATTTGACAGTGCCCAAAATATTTCTCAGAAGGAGACATTGTAGGTTTTTTTTTTTTTTTTTTTTTTTTGTAAATGGCTTCTTTGAAAATGTCTTGCTTCCTTTCCTAGGGGTGCAGGCTGCATCTTTATTGAAATGTTCCAGGGCCAGCCTTTGTTTCCTGGGGTTTCTAGCATCCTTGAACAGCTGGAGAAGATCTGGGAGGTAAGACAAAAAATAAAGAAAGACTTGCATTTCAAACTTTAAACAAATATTGCCTTAGAGGTGAATGAAGCAATCAATCCATCTGCTCAAGATACTGAGCTGAATATTAGAGCGTGGTAGAGACCGTGGCACGTGCTGTTGGTATAAGTACCTTAGGGATAAGTGGTTAGGAAACGCTGCTGTCCCACAACAGCCCATTAAACCCCTTCACTGAAGACATTTGGGTCTCCTCCTCCTTCTCATCATCATCATTATTATTATTACTATCATTTCGATTTCCTGTGGCATTGTCTACCAGCAGTACTTAGGCGATACCCCTGTACTGCCATCATTCCCAACTCTAATATTACCATATACTTGACTGGGATCTTTGTCAATTAAAGATAAGACACCAAATTTTCATAGACTCCTGATGCAACAGAGCTGTTCCAGTCACTGTGAGTACAGTACTTGTCATGCTTATCACATGAGCTTTTTACCTAAGATGCCAAGGTACCTTTGTGTGTGTGTGGTACCATTTCTTTCTTATCATTTATCATGATTTCATCTGTACCAGGTTGTGCTTTGTTTTTATTTCCCTTATATATCAGTAATATAGTCATATTACAGTCATCTGGATATTTCCATTTTTGGGTGATTTTTCTTATTTTAATAAAATATCTAAAGCTGGGTGTGGTGGTGCACGCCTTTAATCCCAGCACTCGGGAGGTAGAGGTAGGAGGATTGCTGTGAGTCTGAAGCCACCCTGAGACTACATAATGGATTCCAGGTCAGCCTGCGTTAAAGCAAGACCCTACCTCGAAAAAACAAACAAACAAACAATGAAAAAAAATCTGAGACCCAGAGGCTCCTAATAGCTCATCACTGAAGTAGACTTAAAACACACCCACCATGGATCAGGAAATTTTGTGGAAAGGGTGGGTGGAAAGATCGCAAGAGCCGCTGGTTGGGACGTCATGCCCAGAGATATTGCCTGCTCCCAATGACTGACTGCTGCTCCCACAATGCATAACCCACAACCCCATGGGGAACACCAGCAACCCCACTGAGGAGGGCCCCCAGTGGAATGGGGTCATGGACAAGGGAAAGGATGGTACCACACATGATGTATCCATACTAAGTATGTCCATAATAAAAAAATAAAATCCAGAAGTGGTAAAGTTGTAAGACTTTTTAATAAAATGTATCTAAAAGTTCAAAAAATTATCTGTAACATGGCATTTGCCAGATTGGTACCACATTATAGGTAGATATGATAAATAAGGTCTGGTGACCTATTGCCCAATAGATTGACTACAGGTAACCATAAGATTCTATAAATTTCAAAAAAAAAAAAAAGCAGGGAAGTATTTTGAATGTTTTTTAAAATTTGTATTTATTTATTTGCAAGCAGAGAGAGAGAGAGAGAAAAAAAGAGAGGGAATGGGCACATCAGGTCTTCCAGCCACCTCAGATCCACTCCAAATGCATGTGCCACTTTGTGCATCTGGCCTTACATGGCACTGGAGAATTGAATTTGGGTTGTTAGGCTCTGCAGACAAGTGCCTTAACTGCTGAGCCATCTCTTCAGCCCTTGAATGTTTTTCTCACAAAGAAATGACAACTGTTTGAAGAGACAGATATACATATCCTAATATTAACATTACCCACTGCATGCATGTATTAAAACATCATATGGTGTCCAATAAACAGTCATATTTTTCTAGGGCAATTCAAATAAAATAAGGGAAATTTTTGCCATTCTAACCATTCTTTTTTTTTTTAATTAAAAAAATTTTTTTAATTTATTTGAGAGGGAGGGAGCAAGAAAGAGGCAGATAGAGAGTATGGGCATGCCAGGGCCTTCAGCCACTGCAAACAAATTCCAGACGCATGCACAACCTTCTGCATCTGGTCCTGGGAAGTTGAACCTGGGTCCATTGACTTCACAGATAAACACCTTAACTGCTAAGCCAGCCCCCAGCCACATTCTTTTTTTTTTTAATCTGGAGTTTTAATATATTAACATATTGCACACAGGTTTTATCCTCTTTTGTCCTCTCTCCCCCACCCCATTCCACTGAGAGCCCTTCTCAGTGGGAAGATTGGTAATCACTGTTGGGTCATGAATGGATCGGTTGGTTTCTGTGGGGAGGACAGTGCCTCACAGTATGCCTTTTCACCCAGTGGCTCCTACATTCTTTCTGTCCCTATGTTCCCTGAACCTTAGAGGACATGTTAGAAGTCTTCTTTAGTGTTGAGCTCTTGGCAACCTCTTATTTTCTGCTTTGGTGAGTTTTGAGTCTCTCGGTGTCCACGCCCATCTCCCTGGAGAAGGTTCTCTGGCTAGCACTCATATTTAATCCACCAGTTGCTCTGTAGTGTCTCCTGGGCCCTGGCACGTGTGATAGAGATGATTCATCCAGGCTAGGCACTAGACTTTCTCTTTTTGCCACTTTCTATAAAATGCAGGTTCTTTAACCAAGAATGAGAGCTGCATATATCAGAGGGCATAAACATAGACATACGTTTGGAACACTTTTTGATGGGTATAACCTCTCTGTTTGGCCCAAGAACAGCACTTTAACCTTCTTAAATGTATAGTTAATTGCATAAGTACATTCCTATTGCTGTGCCTCCATCTCTGCCATCATTTCCAGTACCTTTCCCAAACAGAAACTCTACTTCTTAAGCACCAAGTCCCACCTACCCTGTAGCCCCAGGCCCCCAGAACCTCTCGTTGCTTTCTGTCTCTGCATTCGCCTGTCCTACACACCTCACAGCATTGGAGTCATTTACTGTTTGTTTTTCTGTGTCTGGCTTATTTCAGTTAGCACAGTGCTGTCATGATTCATTCGTACTGTACATGTGTCAAGGTGCTTTACACTGGGGGTTTTCTCAGTTACTTTTCTCAATCCAGCACCTTGTCTTCTGGTTAAGATAAAATGTACTGTGAAAAATGGAGACATCACATGGAAATTAATCACTAACATTATTAAATTTTCTTTTGGAAACCTGAGGACTACTAGGAAAAACATGGGGCAAATCAGGAAGCATTTACAAATTTAAAAAACATTTTTCAAGCCAAAAGACTTTTTCATAGCAAGAGATATAAACGCTACCTGCAAATCATATCATTGGATATTATCATATCATCTAAGTTGGTAGTCGCTCAGGTTATGGCTTTGGAGGCAGAAGACGTGGGCTTAAATTCCAGCCTCTTACTAGCTTTGAATGTGGACAAGTCACGTGCTATCTCTTGAGCTTTATTTTCATTTCCTAGTCTGCCAGATGAGGCTAATAACATGATCTGGAGTGTTTGGGAGAAACATAAGGGGAGCAAACATCCGGACATCACATCTCCACAGCAGCAGGGAAGAAGAAGAAGAGAGAGAGAGCTTGCCGTGGCAAGTACAGCTGAGCTATAACACCCCAGGGCCTACACCCAGTAACATACTTCTCCCAACAAGGTTCCGCCTCCCAAAGGCTCCAGCAGCTGGGAATGAAGCATGAGGCTTGATCACAAACTGTGGGAACACTTTACATTCAATACACCACACAGCCGTTAGCTGATATTTAACCTAGTTGTTCTGTTCTTCCACCTTACTGCCATTACTCTTTGTCCGTAACAGAGGAAGCATAATCCACACTGCTGGATCTCATCCTGCAGTGACCTTGATACGTTTGAAGATTCCCCCCAGTTACTTAATTCTCCTCAGGCTTTTTGATAGGTAGAGCCTCTCCATTTGGCACAAAAGCAGCATTTTTATTTTTTATTTTTTTGGAGACACACACACACACAGAGAGAGAGAGAGAGAGAGAGAGAGAGAGGAAGACAGAGATGGGCGTGCCAGCAGTGTCTCAGCTGCTGCGAACGAAATCCAGATGTGTGAGCCCCCTTATGGTCAAGTGCAGCATCACTTTGCATCTGGCTAAACGTGGCACCTGGAGATTGGAACCGCTGGAGATTGGAACCAGTGTTCTTAGGCTTAGGAGGCAGGCGCCTTAACCCCTAAGCCATTTCTCCAGCCCAAGAGCAGCATCTTAACCTTCTTCAATACACAGTTAATTGCATAAGTACACTCCTATTGCTGTACCACCATCTCTGCCATCATGTGCAGCACCTTTGTGTCATCCTAGACACAATGTATTCCTCCCAAACACCACATATAAATAGTCTTTGCAGGCTCCACAGAAGCAGCAAGTCGTGGGGGGGAAAAAGAGAATAACCTGTGTTCTTCAGTGTAGGTGGAGTAATGGATAAAGCCTAAGTAAAATAATGTGAACAAACATAAACTCTGTGTGTGTGTGAAACGGATGTATGTGAAGACTTGATATAAATTATACTGCTAAAATAAGATATGTTATTAAGATATTTGAAAAGTATATAACTACATCTTTAAGTGCTCTTAGTGTATGAAAAGTTGTATATAAGCTGCCTTTTAAAAAATATTAAGGGATAGGGAGATGGCTCAGCGGTTAAAGGCACTTGCCTACAAAGCCTGCCAGCCTGGGTTCAGTTCCTCAGTACCCATGTAAAGCCAGATATACAACGTGGCACATGCTTCTGGAGTTCATTTGTAGTGGCAAGAGACCTTGGTACACACATTCTCTGTCTCTCTCTCTCAAATAAATAAAAAATATTTTTAAGAAAAATATTAAGTACTATTTGAGCTGGTGAGATGGCTTAGTAGTTAAGGCGTTTGCCTGAGAAGCCAAAGGACCCAGATTCAACTCCCCAGGACCCATGTAAGCCAGATGCACAAGGGGCACATGCACCTGGAGTTTGTTTTCAGTGGCTGGAGGCCCTGATGTGCCCATTCTCTCTCTGTCTGTCTCTCTTCTATCTCTCTCTCTCTACCTGCAAATAAATAAATAAATAAATAAATAAATAAATAAATAAATAAATAAATAAAAATTTAAAAAAGAAAATTATTAAGTACTATTTAAATGACCATGTACTTTTTTTTTTTTTTTTTTTTTTTGGTTTTGAGAGGTAGGGTCTCACTCTAGTCCAGGCTGACCTGGAATTAACTATGTATTCTCAGGGTGGCCTCGAACTCTCAGCGATCCTCCTGCCTCTGCCTCCCAAGTGCTGGGATTAAAGGCGTGCGCCACCACGCCCAGCTTAAATGACCATATACTTTAAAAGTCATCATTTTACAGTTCTTTGAATTCAGCATAGCATTTAGAAACCACAGAATAGAAAGAGAGGTCTAGAGGCTTCCCAGGCCCTGGAGTCTCTCTAGTCATTACTCCTTGGTGATGGCTACTGGCCATCTGAAGGATGTATTAAGTAATTCAGTAAATGAAAGATGTTGTGCTTGAATCTGGACATAAAGTATAAAAAAATGAGTTATAGCAAACAAACACATCTTAACAAACCAGCCCAACATGTCCTCCACAGAATACCATGTGTGTATTTATCATTATCTTTAAATACTGACTTTATTTTGACATTTAAGATAACTCATTACCAATTTTTTTTTTGGTTTTTTCATTTTTTGGTTTTTAAGGTAGGATCTCACTCTAGCCCAGGCTGACCTGGAATTTGCTATGTAATCTCAGGGTGGCCTCGCACTCATTTGCCTCCCAAATGCTGGGATTAAAGGTGTGCGCTACCACGCCTGGCCTCATTACCAATTTAAAACAAGTAAACATATTAGAAATAATACCAGCCCTGGCATAGGACTCCTGAGTTCCAAACATACCCCTAACTTCAAGTGATAACAGGAATTTTGGGTTCCTTGTATGCCAATGCACCAATAATTTGGGGTGTTTCCGGATCCTTTTCCTATGAATTCAAAGAATGAAATCCAGCTAGGCTTGGTGGCACATGCCTTTAATCCCAGCACTTGGGAGGCAGTGGTAGGAGGATCGCCATGAGTTCAAGGCCACCCTGAGATTGCATAGTTAATTCCAGGTCAGCCTGGGCCAGAGTGAGACCCTACCTCGAAAAACCACAAAAAAAAAAAAAAAAAAAAAAAAAAAAAAAAAAAAAA
>PVKW010024775.1:0-31445 GCA_004027895.1 Orientallactaga bullata
CCCCCCCCCAATAAAATAAAATTACATATATATAGTGATCCTGTCTCAGCCTCTCAAGTGCTAGGATTATAGGTATGAGTCACCTCATCTGGCTGTTTTATTTTTTTTTCCTTGAGACAGGGCTGTTTGGGTCAAGGTGGCCTCAAACTCATTATACAGCTAAGGATAGCCTTGAACTCCTTATTCTTCTGCCTCTACCTTTCAAGCGCTGGGATTGCAGGTGTGAACCACCACACTTGAGAATTAGCATTCCCCCAACTTTTTTTTTGTTTTGTTTATAATTTTATTTATTTATTTATTTTCAAAGAGAGAAAGAGGCAGATAGAGAATGGGCACTACCAGGGCCACCGCAAATGAATTCCAGATGCATGTGCCACTCTGTGCATCTGGCTTATGTGGGTACTAGGAGAGAGAGAAAGAGGCAGATGTATAGAGAGAATGAGTGCACCAGGGCCTCCTGCACTCCAGATGTATGCACGACTTGTACATCTGGCTTATGTGGGTACTGGGGAATTGATCCTGGGTCCTTAGGCTTTGCAGGCAAGCACGTTAACCACTAAGCCATCTCTCCAACCCCATTTTTTTTTTTTTTTTTTTGAGGTAGGGTCTCACTCTAGCCCAGGTTGACCTGGAATTCACTATGTAGTCTCAGGGTGGCCTCGAACTCACGGTGATCCTCCTACCTCTGCCTCCCGGGTGCTGGGATTAAAGACATGCACCACCACGCCCCAGCAAATAAAATATTTTTTAAAATAAAAAATAAATAAGGCCTAGCTTAAGGAGGCTTTGCTGAGAGACTGCATCAGGAGGTTGGACCCTAGACCACGGTTCACGATGTGTCTGACGCGCCACCTACTGGCGAGACGTGGCACCGGTGCCACTGTAGGGCTAGGTGCTGAGATGCCCCCTCTGCATGTGTTCAGAGGGCATTTAGTGAGCAGTGCCAGGCGCAAGCAGGCAGACCAGGCATTGAGGAGTCCAAGGAGTTCTGAGTATGGCCCTCAGGCAAACTGGACTGAACGGCAGGTTCCGTGGCACCTCCGAATTGAGAAGGAAGTGCAGTGACGCACGAGGTGTGCCTAGCCAAAGAGCCAGACGCTGTGTGCCCAAGTGGAGAGGAAGAGGCATGGTAGGTACCCAGGTAGAGAAGGGGTGTGTAGGCAGGCAGGTGTCTCAGGGCTTCCCAGGTGAGGTGAGGTCAGGTGAGCTCAGATTTGGCTGTAAGTGTAATTAATGGGAGCCACAGAACATGCTGCGTGCATGAATGGCTGCTCTGAGTACAGACTGCAGGGTGCACGCGGGAAATCACGAGGGGCGGCTGCAACACAGGCACGAGATGATGGCAGCATGGACGCTGGCGGGGGCGGGGGCGGGGATGGGGTTGGGGAGGGGAGGCTGGAAGGAGATGGCTGGGTTCTAAAACTGGAAGGATTGCTGTTGGAGGAGATAAGAGCTGTGAAGACAAGCAAGCGGTCGAGCAGTGACTATGTGATGGAAAATGGGAGAGGAGGCTTGGCAGGCAGGCACACGTGTAGTCCCAAAGAGCTACTTGGGAGTCTGAGACAGGAGGATTGTTTGAAAACAGAGGTTTAGGACTGGCACGGTCAACAAAACCCCATCTCGAGATGGAGAAATGGCTTAGTGGTTAAGGCATTTGCCCGCAAAACCTAAGGACCCAGGTTTGATTCCCCAGAACTGTAAGCCAGTTGCACATGGTGGTGCGTGCAGTCTGGAGTTGATTTGCAGTGGTTGGAGGCCATTCTCATTCTTTCTCTCTCTCATAAATAAATTAAAAAAAATTGAAAATAACTTCATCTCAAAACAAAAACAAAAGCAAAAAATGAAAACTGGAGCTGGGTATGGTGGTGCACACCTTTAATACCAGCACTCAGGAGGACCACTGTGAGTTCGAGGCTACCCTGAGACTACATAGTGAATTCCAGGTCAGCCTGGACTAGAGTGAGACCATACCTCAAAAAGAAAGAAAGAAAGAAAGAAAGAAAGAGAGAGAGAGGGAGGAAGGAAGGAAGGAAGGAAGAGAGAGAGAGAAAGAAAGAGGAAGGAAGGAAAGAAGAAAGAGAGAAAGAAAGAAAGAAAGAAAGAAAGAAAGAAAGAGGAAGGAAGGAAGGAAAGAAGAAAGAAAGAAAGAAAGAAAGAAAGAAAGAAAGAAAGGGAGAGAAAGAAAGAAGGAAGAAAGAAAGAAGAGAGAGAGAAGGAAAGGGAAAGAAGGAAAGAGAGAAAGAAAACTGACCTGTGGTTTTGGTCTGAGCACCAGATGAATGGTGGGTCCTTTTCTTTTGAAGGGAAGGTGTGGGAGGAGCAGATTTCACAGAGAACAAGAGCTGCTTTCAGTAGGCAAGGTCATGACATAGACAAGAATAGGGGTAGGACAGGCAGGTGGGTAAATAAACCAGGCTCAAGGTAGAGGTTCTGGCTGGAGAGAGATCTGGAATTTGTCAGGGGCTGGATGGTGCTCCAGGCCTAGTCCGGACTCAACACACCCAGGGAGCACGGGTAGACAGAGCACAGCACAAGTTTGGAGCCCAGAGTTTCTGACACTTAGAGCTTGAGGAAATTATGCCATGTGAACTATTTTTTTGTTTGTTTGTTTGTTTTAAGAGGTAGGGTCCTACTCTGGCCCAGGCTGACCTGGCATTCACTGTGTAGTCTCAGGGTGGCCTCGAACTCATGGTGATCGTCCTACCTCTCAGCCTCAAAAGTACTGGGATCAAAGGTGTGTACCACCACACCCAGCTACATGAACTTTTCCTAAGAGACATGAACAAACTTCTACTCACCACAGATAAGGCAGCAACAACAGACTAAAGTAAAGATTCCACTCAAGTCTAGCTTGGTGAGCTAGTGAGTTTAATGGATTTACAGGAGCCCAGAAGACTGAAGGAGTGTGGGTGATCTCAAAGCAGCTGAGAACTTCTCCATTGCTGCATAGATAGAGCCCCCGCTTCAGTTAGCCTTCCACACACTATGTACTTTTTTTTTTTTTTTTTTTGGTTTTGCGAGGTAGGGTCTCACTCTGGTCCAGGCTGACCTGGAATTCACTATGTAGTCTCAGGGTGGCCTCGAACTCTCGGCGATCCTCCTACCTCTGCCTCCCAAGTGCTGGGATTAAAGGCTTGCGCCACCACGCCCACTCACACTGTATACTTTAAGCATCCTCCTGCCTCAGCCACCCAAGTGCTGGATGATATGCCTAAACCATGGACCGGGCATGGTGGTGCACGCCTTTAATCCCAGCATTTGGGAGGCAAAGGTGGGAGGATTGCTATGAGTTCAAGGCCACCCTGAGACTACATAGTGAATTCCAGGTCAGCCTGGGCTAGAGTGAGATCCTACCTTGGAAAAAAAAAAAAAAAAAGTTTAAGCCACCACCATCACCAACATTCCCCTTGGTTTCCAGCTAGTTTTCCAAAGGGTGAAATTGCAGGTATTAGCATTTTTTTTTCTTTTTGGTGGTGGTGGGGGCACTTCTGCCCCTCATAATGACCCTGACAAGGTCTGGGATCGTGACCTACACAGGGCTATGAGGAAAGGAAGCTCAAAGAGGAATGTGGTTTGGGTGAGGACGAATAGCAAGGTGGAAATGGGGCTATCATGAGGCCTGATTTCATATATACATTATTTACTTGTAAGCAGAGAGAGCGAGCAAGAGAGAGCGAGAGAGAGAGAACGGGCTCATCAGGGCTTCCAGCCACTGCAAAGGAACTCCAGATGCATGCTCCACCTTGTACATCTGGCTTACGCAGATCGAGCCTCCAACTGGGATCCTTAGGCTTCACAGGCAAATGCTTAACCACTAAGCCATCTCTCCAGTCCCTTAAAAAATTTTTTTTGCTCATTTTTATTTATTATTTGAGAGTGACAGACAAAGAGAGAAAGAGACAGAGAGAGAGAGAGAGGCATCTGGCTTTTTAAAAAATATATATTTTTATTAATTTTTATTTATTATTTTTGGAGAGAGTCACAGAGAGAGAGACAGAGAGGGAAAGGGAGACTGATAGAGATGGGCGCGCCAGCAGCCTCTCAGCTGCTGTGAAAGAAATCTAGATGCGTGAGCCCCCTTGTGGTCAAGTGCGGCATTGCGCTCTTGCGTCTCTTTGCATCTGGCTAAACGTGGGACCTGGAAATTGGAACCACTGGAGATTGGAACCAGCGTTTTTAGGCTTAGGAGGCAGGCGCCTTAACCGCTGTGCCATCTCTCCAGCCTGCATCTGGCTTTTATGTGTGTGCTGGGGAATCAAATCCTGCAGTTAAGGCGCTTTGCCTGAAAACCCTAAAGACCCAGATTCGATACCCCCCCCCCCGAAGGCCCAATTTCTGATGGTGAGTGTTTTAATTACTTTCTCATTTCTGGGACAAAAATACCCAACCAGAAGCAGCTTAGGGAAAGAGAGATTTTTTTTTTTGAGTGCTGGGATTAAAGGTGTGCGCCAGAGATTTCATGTCAGTGTACAGTTCCAGAAGGTGGCGTCCATCCCGGTGGGGAAAGCAGGCAGGGGCAGGAAGCTGGTGCCACACACACACCATCCACAGCGAGGAAGCAGAGAGCAATGCAGCTTGGTGATCAGCTAGCGCTCTTTTGTTTTGTTTGGTTTCTCGAGGGAGGGTTTCACTCTAGTTCAGCTGACCTGGAATTCACTATGTAGTCTCAGGGTGGCCTTGAACTCAAGGTGATCCTCCTACCTCTGCCTCATGAGTGCTGGGATGAAAGGCATGCGCCCAGTTTTTTTTTTTTTTTTTTTTTTTTTTTTTGAGGTAGGTTTTCACTCTAGCCCAGGCTGACCTGGAATTCACTGTATGGTCTCAGTGTGGCCTTGTACTTACAATGATCCCACCTCTGCCACCCAAGTGCCAGGAGTAAAGGCGTATGCCACCTCACCTGGTGCTTTTTAAAAATTTTTATTTAAGCCGGGCGTGGTGGCGCACGCCTTTAATCCCAGCACTTGGGAGGCAGAGGTAGGAGGATCGCTGAGAGTTCGAGGCCACCCTGAGACTACATAGTTAATTCCAGGTCAGCCTGGATCACAGTGAGACCCTACCTCGAAAAACCAAAAAAAAAAAAAAAAAAAAGAAAAAAAAATTTTTATTTATTTATTTGAGAGACAGAAAGAAGCAGAGAGGAGAGACTGATAAAGAATGGGTGCGCCAGGGCCTCTAGCCACTGCTGAGGAAATGGCTTAGTGGTTAAGGCCTGTGAAGCCAAAGGACCCAGGTTCAATTCCCCAGGACCCACGTAAGCCAGATGCACATGGTGGCACATGTGTCTGGAGTTCATTTGCAGTGGCTAGAAGCCCTAGTATGCCTATTCTCTCTCAAATAAATAAATAAATATATTAAAAAATTCATTTATTCGTGGTGGCGCACGCTTTTAACCCCAGCACTCAGGAGGCAGAGGTAGGAGGATCGCCATGAGTCCAAGGCTACCCTGAGACTACATACTGAATTCCAGGTCAGCCTGGGCTAGCGAGACTCTACCTTGAAAAAAAAAATTATTTGTATGAAAAGAGAGACAGACACACACACACGTACACACACACAAAGAGAGAGAATGGGCACACCAGGGCCTCTAGCCAATGCAAGTGAACTCCAGATGCATGTGACCCTTTTGTGCATCTGGCTTTGCATGGTTACTGGGAAATCAAACTCAGGTTGTTAGGTTTTACAGGCAAGTGCCTTAACCGCTGAGCCATCTCTCCAGCCCCAAGCTCTCCTCTTTACTAACTGTGCCCAGGGCTAGGGTCAGTGGGTAGGCAAGGTCTGACTTGAGGTCAAGAAGTTTGTAGCCTGGTTTCTTCAAGTCCTATTTCTTTCTTTCTTCTTCTTCTTCTTCTTTTTTTTTTTTTTTTTTTTGTTTTGGTTTTTCAAGGTAGGGTCTCACTCTGGCCCAGGCTGACCCAGAATTCACTATGTAGTCTCAGGGTGGCCTCATACTCACGGCGATCTTCCTACCTCTGCCTCTCGAGTGCACCACTATGTCCGGCCGAGTCCTGTTTTCA
The DNA here is from genome assembly GCA_004027895.1 of Orientallactaga bullata. Taxonomy (NCBI): domain Eukaryota; kingdom Metazoa; phylum Chordata; class Mammalia; order Rodentia; family Dipodidae; genus Orientallactaga; species Orientallactaga bullata. The sequence continues at coordinate 6,015 of PVKW010024775.1, forward strand.
ACCTCAGGGACAAGAGACTAAGATGCACGGTTCTAGCCATCCTGGATCCCCTGGTCCTGCTCCCTTGTGTCCACTGCTTTGGCCTGCTAAGCAGACACTGGGGTATATGGACCAGAGTCAGATGCTGCCTGCAGGACTCCTGGTTCTACACCTAACTTATATGGGACACTTGTGGCACAAGGCACACTCATTGGTCCTATCTCAGCTTCAGTGTCACCCGGAGAGGTCCCTAATGTTCTCTTATTTTTAAAAGATTTTATTTATTTATTTATTTATTTATTTGACAGAGAAAGAGGGAGAGGGAAAGAACGGGCATGCCAGGAACTCCAGTCACTGCAAACGAACTCCAGATGCACATACCTCCTTGTGCATCTGGCTTACATGGGTCCTGGGGAATCAACCGGGATCCTTAGGTTTCATAGGCAAGCACTTAACCACTAAACCATCTCTCCAGCCCACCTAATGTTCTCATATAGTAAAGCTGTACCTGTTCCAGTCTGTTCCACTGCTGTGTCCACCGGCTGGTTTCCCTTCCTCACATACGATGAGGACAGGAGGCAGCGCTGACACAGGTGTGATGCAGTGTTTGCTGAGTGACATCTCTAAACTCTGGTTTCCCCATGTGTACAATAGACGACAGCATCCTCCCTTGTAAGCTTAGATACGACAGCACCGCAAAGCACCAGTGCAGGCCTCGGGCTGACGAGTGCTCCTAGTGCTGAGAGCAGGTGGCAGCGAGGGTTTTGTGAGCTGAGGAGGGGTTGGTCAATGCTGTGTGACAACACCCTGAACCAGGACAAAATTCCTGTTCTGGGTTTTTGTCAACCCATCTGCCATTCTGGGCTTAGATTTTAGCTCAACTGCAGTGATGTGAAATATACTGCATTTGCCTTTTTCCATTTTTTTAGTTTTTCTCAATGTTTATTTTTACTTATTTTGGTTTTTTTGTTTGTTTGGGTTTTTTAAATTTTTCTTTTATTATTTTATTTATTTTTTGGAGAGAGACACAGAGAGAGAGACAGACAGACAGGGAGAGGGAGACAGATAGAGATGGGCGCGCCAGCAGTCTCTCAGCTGCTGTGAACAAAATCCAGATGTGTGCGCCCCTTGTGGGCAAGTGCGGCATTGCGCCCTTGTGTCACTTTGCATCTGACTAAATTTGGGACCTGGAGATTGGAACCGGGTTCTTAGGTTTAGCAGGCAGGCGCCTTAACCGTTAAGCCATCTCTCCAGCCCTGTTTTGGTTTTTTTGAGGTAGGGTCTCACTCTAGTCCAGGCTGACCTGGAATTCACTATGTAGTTCCAGGCTGGCCTTGAACTCAAGGCGATCCTCCTACCTCTGCCTCCCTAGTACTGGGACAAAAGGAGTGCGCCACCACGCCCAGCTTTTGAGAATTTCCTTTTAAAAAAAATTTAAAAAATATATTTATGTCGCCAGGCATGGTGGCGCACGCCTTTAATCCCAGCACTCGGGAGGCAGTGTAGGAGGATTGCTGTGAGTTCAAGGCCACCCTGAGACTACATAGTTAATTCCAGGTCAGCCTGGGCCAGAGTGAGACCCTACCTCGAAAAAACCAAAAAAAAAAAAAAAAAAAAGGAAATTCTCGAGAGCGGCTGGAGAGATGGCTTAGTGGTTAAGGCACTTGCCTGCGAAGCCTAAGCCTAAGGACCCAAGTTCAATTCTCCAGATCCACGTAAGCCAGATGCACGATGGCACATGCATCTGGAGTTCGTTTGCAGTGTCTAGAGGCTTTGGCATGCCCATTCTCTCTCTCTCTCCTATTCTCTAATAAACAAACAAACACATAATAAAATATTCTTTAAAAAGGGCTTGAGAGATGGCTTAGAGGTTAAGGCACCTGCCTGCTAAGCCTAAGAACGCTGGTTCCAATCTCCAAGTCCCACGTTTAGCCAGATGCAAAGTGAGGCAAGGGCACAATGCCACACTTGCCCACAAGGGGGCGCACACATCTAGAGTTCCTTCACAGCAGCTGAGAGACTGCTGGCGAACCCATCTCTGTCTCCCTCTTTGTCTCTCTCTGTGTCTCTCCCCAAAAATAAATAAAATAATAAAAATAATTTTAAAAAGGGCTGGAGAGATGGTTTAGTGGTTAAGGCATTTGCCTGCAAAGCCAAAGTACCTTGGTTCGATTCCCCAGGACCCACATAAGCCAGATGCACAAGGTAGCACATGCATCTGGAGTTCATTTGCAGTGCCTGGAGGCCATGGCATGACCATTCTCTCTCATTCTCTCAAATAAATAAATAAATATAACCAAAAAATTTAAAAAAAAATTTCAAGAGTCCCACTTCCACATACAAAATTTTGGTTTTATATTGTGAAATGGGGTCTTGCAATGCAGCTGCGTAAAGTAGGCTGGCATGTTAGCTTACAGTCCCCCACAGCAGCTGGGATTATAGGTTTTGGTGGTTTGAATGAGAAATGTCCCCTATAGCCTTGTGTGCTTGTGATTTAGCCTCAAACTGAATCCTGAGCTGGTAGCAATTTGAGAGGTGATTTGTGGGAGCACGTATGTTATTTAGGGTGGGCCTTGGGATGTTAAGAGTCCAAGCCCCTCAATGCCAGAACTAACTCACTCTTGCTACCTGCCAGCTGCCGTGGCAAGATGTGATGCCCAGCCTCTGCTCTGCCATGCTTCTCTGCCATAATAGTAGTTTCCCCTTGAAACTACAAGCCTGAAATAAAGCCTTTCTTCTCCTAAGTTGTTTTGGGTTCAGTGTTTTTTCCCAGCAATAAAAAGGTAACTGCCTCCAGGTCCCACATGTAGCCAGATGCAAAGTGAGGCAAGGGCACAATGCTGTACTTGCTCACAAGGGGGCGCACACATCTGGATTTCATTCACAGCAGCTGAGAGACTGCTGGTGTGCCCATCTCTGTCTCCCTCTCCCTCTCTGTCTGTCTCTCTGTCCAAAAATAAATAAAAAATAAAAATAAAAAAAAGGTAACTGCTACATAAGTGTGCACCACAACAAGCAGTATTCCTTTTTTTTCTCAAGTGTTTGTGGTTTATTACACTGTGTTCAAACTGATTTAATTTTTTTTTTTGTTTGTTTGTTTTTTTGTTTTTCGAGATAGGGTCTTGTTCTAGCCCAGGGTGACCTGGAATTCACTATGTAGTCTCAGGATGGCCTTGAACTCATGGTGATCCTCCTACTTCTGCCTCTGGAGTGCTGGGATTAAAGGCGTGCACCACCACACCCGGGTTTGCTTTTGGTTTTATGTGTCCTTCCTCAAGATAAATGGGGCAGGAACTACTTCCATCTTACAGATAAGGGGTTGGGCAACTTGGCCAAGGGCATCTGGCTAGTAGTTGTGACAAAGTTAGTGCCTGGAATGGGCTCAAAAGAACAAGTTTTCTTAGCCGGACATGGTCGCGCACGCCTTTAATCCCAGCACTGGGGAGGCAGAGGTAGGAGGATTGCCGAGAGTTCGAAGCTACCCTGAGACTACATAGTTAATTCCAGGTCAGCCTGGACCAGAGTGAGACCCTACCTCGCAAAACCAAAAAAAAAAAAAAAAAAAAAAAAACAAGTTTTCTGGTTTGATCCTCAGGCCAACACAGAGAAAAACAGATGGGGGATGGGTAACAAAAAGACAATCACAAAATTCTCCTCTCAAAATATTTAATTCTGATTTGAAAAGGATACATTCCCGGCTTCCCTCCCTACCACATCACTCCGGCCCTCCAGCAGTGACACACTCGCACGCGCGCGCACACACACGAACATAAGGCCAATGGGCTGCGATCTGCTTCCACCTCGGCAGCTGGGTGAGGGGTTTTCTCCTGGCCTCCTTCCCCCAACAAAAGGAAGAGGGGCCACTGGAATGCAGGCTCTCAGGGGAGACGCAGAGCCCCACACACTCCATCACATCACATGCACTTAGAAAAATAAAACCAAGTGGTGTTCTAGCGTTCCAACACCAAAAGATAGCACTCTTCCTGGAAATCATCTTTGCCATTTTCTAGAAAAATTTATTGCACTTAATTAACAGATGTTAAAGGAGTTCTGGGTGGAGCATTGCCATCCATGAAAACCAGGAGCTCCTTGGGCCTCTATGTGTGTAGGCTGCAGGAGCTTACCCAAGCTGGGAGCAGGCTACAGCCCCCTCAGCAGGGAGAACAGACTAGCTTTCAGTTCACTGCCCAGTGCTTTCCCTAACCATAGGAGCCAGACAGGCAAAGCTCAGCCTATAGTGGAGGGTAAGATTGCCCAGGCCCTCCACAGGGTTGCTGGCTCTTTCTAAACGTGAGTATCTCTTTATCTAGACATTTCTCCTGTGCACATTCTTGCAGCATTTTATCTTAATTTGTCTGTGCTGGCTGAGGTTGCACTGAGGCTTTCACAAAGCTGAAGACAGGACATTCAGCAAGTGGGTGGCATTTCCCAACCCACATGTAGTGGAAAGCCAAGGGGAAGTTGGCTTCTCCAGCCCTGGTGCTCATTAGATGTCAGAGATGGGAGCACAGGAGCCTCAGGCTTCAGCCGAGGGAGTGAGTCTCTTTCTTGCAGGACACACGGAGCAGGCACCAATACTTTCTGCAAGGCTTTGGTTCCTAGGCCAGTGGAGAAGTCAAACTTACTCAAACATCTTTCCTCAGGATGTCAATCTCCTGTCCCTGTCAGGCTTCTGACTCACAGGGGCTCTTCTAAGAGTTCAGTAACCACATTCTTTCCAAGTAAGCACTTTGGGAAGGAACTGGACACCGCCTCCCTGGGGGAAGGAGGGGAGGGCACCACACAGGCAGGAGGTGGAGCCAGGGGAGACATCCCACCCACTGGGGCTGGAACACCAATGCCATCCAGAGATGGGGTGTCTGTCCCCTACAAATATAAAACTGAAAAAACACAAACCTTACATTTTCTACCCAAAGAAAATGAAGAGCTATTCAGCTCGAGGCTTGTCCACCAATAACAAAGTGGAGAACCACCTCTGGGTGAGCAGCCAGCCCAGAGGGAGAGTGCTGGGCAGGCAATGGGCAGGCAGCCCGGGCGGGCAGGACACTGACATGCTGGGTGCAACTGCCCTGTGTGGTTACAACAGAGTGACAAATGTGCACATGGTTTTTATAGAACCACAAAGTCAAAGTCAGGGTCCTAGTAGGAGAAGACCTCCCTTGGCCTCAAGGACCCTTGTCAAGTCCCCTGGAGGGGTGAATGTGCAGGTCCCAGGAGGACCAGGGCTTGCCCTGGATATAGTCCATGGCCAGAAGACGGTTTCCCCTGGTCTTAACATCAGTTACTTAAAGTCTTTAGAGGTCAGGGGCTGCAGGTCCACCATTTAAAATAAAGCCAGTGTTACGTATGACAAAACCTCATCACCTCTGCCCCCACTTCACACAGGCTGCCCGCCCTGAGCAAATAAACACACCCACCTTAAGGGTGCCCAACTGACCAGAAAGAGCAGAGGTTCCACAACTTTCCTCAGTCAATCTTCTGGGCAAAGCAAAAGGACAAGTCTAGCCAAACAGCTATGTGGACCAAGACTGAGGGACTCCAGGCCAGTGTCAAAAGCCTGCCATCCCACGAGAGTTGCACTGTGACCTCAGTAACTGCTGGCAAGGTCTGCCCTGCTGACACCCCTGGGCGGCTTGTGCAGGAGGTTTCTGATGTGAGAACTGGGGTCCCTCTTCTGCCTTCAGGGAGTGGACTCTGGCCTGGGACACACTGGTGAGCAGAGCAAGAAAACAACGGAGCTTCTCAAGAGACAGCCCCCAGCTCTGGTGCCCACAGCATGAGGAGGGGAGGAGGCCAGTTTCTTAAAACACCATGCAGGAGAGGCACCCTGGGGCCAGGAAATTCAAGCTTCCTTGGTGAGGGAGGTTTTCTTTTAAATCGGAGATCTGAGAATGATTGCTGGGTGAAAAGAACCAGCTACCCATAGGCCATGGTAATGGGAGTGAGCCAGGGGCCTCCAGGATTGGCTTGGGGAGGAGATGCAAAGGCCTCCTTCAGCACTGGCAACCAGGGCCCAGAGATCAGCCAGCCTGGAGTCTCTCCTCCACAGCAGTAGACAGAGGGAGAAGCTCCTCAGGGTCTCCTCCCCAGCTTCCAGGCCTCAGGCCTCGGAGCCACAAGAGAAGAAGGATGTGGGGACTGAGAACTGTTAGGTGTACTTCTGCTGAAGGCCCTAAACCCCCATCCTAGTCCAGGCTGTGCACAGACCCAACTCTGGAGGCCTGCCTGCCACCCTGCACACATTAATGGAGGAGCTGATGTGTCCTGTCTCCAAGAGATAGGAATGATGTTTCTCACAAAGACTTTCTGGGGAAGGTGAGGTGCACGAAAACACACCCCAAGTGGAAATGCACCTGCTACCTGAGACGACGTAAGAGTGACAATACTCATGACTCTGTAGACGGCCCAGACTGGAGACTGAGGGAGAGACTAGGGAAGCCTGAGCATTCTGTAAAAGGAGACATTTAGACTCCAGAGGTTCCCTTCCAATTCAGTCGGGACGTCCAAGAAGAGAAACTTAGGCCGTTCACCCGTCTACGCAGATTCACTCATATTCCCCATCAGAGAGGAGGCTGGTCCCCTGGGGAAGTTACCACGTGTGCTGGCCGTGTTATAATGAAGTGAGACGTGAACACTTCTGGAGCAGGTGTGCCACCACGTACTCATGACGAGTCCTAAGTCTCCAGTGAGTGTGGGGTCCAAGGAGCCCCAGGCAGAGGTCTGAGGTGCAGGCAGTGCCCTGCCAGGTGGGCACAGGTTACAGGGGCCCATACTTGGTCTCATACTTGGATACGATGGTCTTGCACTTGCCCACCTCCTTGCGCAGCTCCGCTACCTCCGTCCGCAGGGCTGTGTTCTCCTTCTCCAGGAAGGCTGCCCGGATGGTGATCTGGTTCTCCTTCAAGCGCCGAGCATCCCGGGACCGTTTAGCTGCCACGTTGTTCTTCTTACGTCTCGTCCAATACTTTTCGTCCTGTGGAAACATGTCTACTGGGTCTCTCGTCTTCCCCTGAGGGAACCCCATTTCTTTCCCACCTCCCAGATTCTCATCCACAGTTCTTTGCTGTGGCCAGAACTAAAGCTAGAATTCTGGGGAAGAATACTGTGGGATACTTTCCTTCCCTCCGAGAGGCAGGATGAGAAGCAAAGTCCTGTGCAAACTGCACAGTGCAAGGAAGGCCTCCATCTTCACAGGCAGCCTGCTGTGTCTGCATGGTGCTTCAGCCTAGAGCACCACGCAGGACCTTGCCTTGTTTAGGCATCCTGGGTGTGGTTTAAGGGCCTGCAACCTGGGTAGTCCCTTGAGTTCAAATCTTCATTCTTCAAAATCATCAGCAGTGGGATGATGGTACCATCTCCTCACCTCTCAGTATCTCAGGACCCTCAGCTCTCCAATGGGGGTAATGTCATGTCTCATAGCGCCATTTGAGGGGTAAATGTTAGTATGTACATAGTGCTCTTGACAGTTTCTGGCCCAAAGTGTATACCATGTAAATGTTTACAGTATTATCACCACTCAGCTTAGACAGTTTTTCAAGAGGCAGGTCAGTTACTCCTTTTTTTTTTTTTTTGGATTTTCAAGGTAGGGTCTCATTCTAGCCCAGAGTGACCTGCAATTCACTATGCAGTCTCAGGCTGGCCTCAATCTCATAGCGATCCTCTTACCATGGCCTCCCCTCCCAAGTTCTGGGATTAAAGGAATGCACCACCATACCAGGCCAGTTACTCCCATTTTATAGAGGAATCTTAGACACAGCTTAGTTCTGTGTTTACTGGGAAAGTAGGGTCTGGCCCAGGTCTGCCTGACTCCACAGCTCATATGAAGTCTTTTCTGTAAGGTTTTCAGAGGATAGAAAAATTACACAGTTCCCATTTCCCAGCACTTCCTACAGAATCATCAGCTAAAGAGCTCATCCCGGAAGATGGCAACATATAAACTGTCTTGTCGTTTAAAATGAACTTGTTCACTTCCAGTTTTTGTGGTCTAGTGAGCTCTCACATGATGGCTGGGCTAATGAGGGGTGTGGCAGGACAATGAGACAGCCAGAGATTATAGAAAGGAGAGAAACTACAGTCACTGGGGCCAAACCACACGGAGAAGCCGGGCGTGGTGGCGCACGCCTTTAATCCCAGCACTCGGGAGGCAGAGGGAGGATCGCCGAGAGTTCGAGGCCACCCTGAGACTACATAGTTAATTCCAGGTCAGCCTGGACCAGAGTGAGACCCTACCTCACAAAACCAAAAAAAAAAAAAACACAGAGACATCTTTTTTTTTTTTTTTTTTTTTTTGGTTTCTTGAGGTAGGGTCTCACTCTAGCCCAGGCTGACCTGTAATTCATTATGTAGTCTCAGGGTGGCCTCAAACTTACAGTGATCCTCCTACCTCTGCCTCCCAAGTGCTGGGATTAAAGGCGCCACCATGCCCAGCCAGAATCATTTTTATTCCTACCAAACTGCTGCAGGATGTGACCCCAAACTCATGTCTCTCAATAGTGTCCACAAGGAGGGAGGGTTGTTCAGATAAGATCACAAGTGAGGAAACACAATGCTGGGATGGAGCTCAGGGCCTCACAGGTCCTAGGCAAGCGCTTCAGCACTGTGCTACACCCCAGCCCGTCCCACTGCAGTACCTAGACTGTTAAAGACACCAAGTTACCTTCTGCTCATCGGGGACAAAGACTTTCTTGGCCTTTTTGATCATGGGCTGGGGCTTCAGATCTTCCTCTGCAAATTTGTGCTTCCTAGGGTTGAAGAGCTCCCCACCTGGCACACTAGAGAGGACCAGATCAGCAGGGTCCGGATTGAAGTTCACATCCACCTCCACGCAGTTGGGGTCAATGGGACTGGGAGTCTCCCTCTCCTTTTCCAAGGAAGATTCTGGAAGACAGAGGTAGGTGGTCTGGAAGTAGCTTACCGGACTGAGCAGCTTTGTGCCACCCTTTCAGGCACCTGTTATAACCCAGGCTGCACATGCTGCTGCCCCTTAAAGAGAAGCAAATCACAACAGCACCAGGCCCTAAGCCAGACAAGCACGTGGTTCAATTCATGAGGAATCCTCCTTGCTTTGTGTGCTAAGCTCAGACCCAAGGCTGCCCTCATGCTAAGCATGTGATCGACCACTGAGCTGCACCCTCTAGCCCAAGAACTCTCCCCTTTAGGAACAGAATGCTCCAAAGGAAACAGAGGCTCTCAAAACAGATAGTTTTCCAAGTGTTTTGTTTCCCTCAGAAATGTTAAGTAAAACATTAAGTCATTAATTATATCCCCCTCAACTTCCTGTGTCTCAAGTTCTCAAGTAATGAGAAACATCTGAGTCTCTCCATGCAGGACAACAGGCTCAGAACAGGGACCAAGAAGCCGAACCGGGTTCCAGTTTTGAACTCCTGTGCTTATTTAGACCTACCCCTCAGGAAGCAGAGTGAATGTTGCCTCTGCTGTACAGACAAGGATGCTAAAGCTGAGAAATGCCAATTTCTTCCAGGGTCACACAGGTAAATGACCAACTGAAAAGTAAATCTTGGTCTGACTGACTCCTTATCTTTCCTTCCCTATATGGTTGCCACTTTACAGTAAACATTGGATTTATGCCAATTTTAGAGTTCAGAGGTTGTATAAGAGTTGTATTAGCTGGGCATGATGCTGCACGCCTTTGATCCCAGCACTTGGGTGGCAGAGGTAGGAGGATTGCCATGAGTTCAAGGCCATCCTGAGAATACAGAGTGAATTCCAGGTCAGCCTGGGCCAGAGTGAGACCCTACTTTGAAAAACAAACAAACAAACAAACAACAGCAACAAAAAATGAAACGGCCAGGCATGGTGGCACACACCTTTAATCCCAGCACTTGGGAGGCAGAGGTAGGAGGATCACTGTGAGTTCGAGGCCACCCTCAGACAACAAAGTGAATTCCAAGTCAGCCTGAACTAAGTGAAACTCTACCTCGAGAAACAAAAAAAAAAAAACAAAACAAAAAATATGGAATCTGGCTGGAGAGATGGCTTAGCGGTTAAGGCCTTTGCCTGCAAAGCCAAAGGATCCCAGTTTGATTCCCCAGGACCCACATAAGCCAGATGCACAAAGGGTGCATGCGTCTGGAGTTCATTTGCAGTGGCTGGAGGCCCTGGTGCGCCCATTTTCTCTCTGACTCATTCTCTCAAATAAATAAATAAACAATATTACAAAAAATTGAATCTGGGGCTGGAGAAATGGCTTAGTGTTTAAGGCACTTGCCTGAGAAACCAAAAGACCCAGGTTTGATTTCCCAGAACCCACGTAAGCCAGATACACAAGGGGGCACACACATCTGGAGTTTATTTGCAGCGGCTGGAGGCCCTAGGGCACCCATTTTTTTTCTCTCTCTCTCTTTCTCTCTCAAATAAAGAAAAATAAAGTAAACCAGATGCACATGGTGGTGCACGCGTCTGGAGTTCCTTTGCAGTGGCTAGAGGCCCTAGCACACCCATACTCTACGTCTCTGTCTCTCCCTCTCTCTGTCTCTAATAAATTATAAAATATATGAAAATAGTGCCGGGCGTTGTGGCGCACGCCTTTAATCCCAGCACTCGGGAGGTAGAGGTAGGAGGATCGCCATGAGTTCGAGGCCACCCTGAGACTACATAATAAATTCCAGGTCAGCCTGAGCTAGAGTGAGACCCTACCTCGAAAAACCAATATATGAAAATAAATCTTTAAAATATATATATATTGAACCTGAGCCAGGCATAGTAGCACACATCTTTAATCCCAGTACTCGGGAGGCAGAGGTAGGAGGATCACTGTGAGTTCGAGGCCGCCCTGAGACTACAAAGTGAATTCCAGGTCAGCCTGGACTAGAGTGAAACCCTACCTCGAAACCTCCCCCCTCCCCCCCCCAAAAAATTGAACCTGAGCAGGGTGTGGTGGCGCACGCCTTTAATCCCAGTACTTGGGAGGCAGAGGTAGGCGGGTCATTGTGAGTTCAAGGCCACCCTGAGACTACTGAGTGAATTCCAGGTCAGCCTGGGCTAGAGTCAAACCCTACCTTGAAGAAAAAAAAAAAATTGAACCTTTGGCCTACTTGTTCCATTCTACCAATAGAGGTGTACACAAAATATTCAGTCAATAGCTATTTATTGAATGCCAACTATATACCAGATACTCTCCTGGGAAAGATAACAGTGTAGCAGATGGGTAAAAGTCCCTGCCTTCATGGAATGCTACTGGAGTGGGGATGGCTGACAGTCAAGGAGATAAATTGTTAAAAATCTATCAAAATGAGGGCTGGAGAGATGGCTTAGGGGTTAAGGCACCTGCCTCCTAAGCCTAAGAACGCTGGTTCCAATCTCCAGCGGTTCCAATCTCCAGGTCCCACGTTTAGCCAGATGCAAAGTGACGCAAGGGCACAATGACCACAAGGGGGCACATACATCTGGATTTCGTTCACAGTAGCTGAGAGACTGCTGGCGCGCCCATCTCTGTCTTCCTCTCCCTCTTTCTCTGTCTCTCTCTGTGTCTCTCTCCAAAAAAATAATCAAAAATAAAAAAATAAAAAGTTTTAAAAAATCTATCAAAATGAAACTGTCAGGGTAGCTCAGTTGGTAGAGTGTTTGCCTAGCATGCAAGAAGCCCTTCCCCAACACCACATAAAACCTGGGGTGGTGACACATGTCTGTATTCCCAGCACTCTCAAAGTGGAGGCAGGAGGACCAGAAATTCAAGGTCTTCATTGGCTACATGGAAAGTTCAACTTAGGCTATGTAAGACCCTGTCACAATTAAAATCTATGAAAATGTTAGGTGCTACGTAAATGTTTGGGGGAACATTTCAGTAAGTGTGAGCACCTCAGGTATGAAGGTGCTGAGGTAACATGTTATAGGAACAGCAAGGAGACAAAGGTGGCTGTGGCCAACGAACGATTGTTGCAAATCACACCACCACAGCCCCTTAGTCAGACAGGCATACATGGCTCCACTCATGAGAAGAATCTGCCTTTTGTATGCTAAGGATTAAACAACAGGATATCTCTGGAACAGAAAATGTTGGGCCTTTAATTTCAACAAAGCCATGGTTAGGGCTAGAGAGATGGTTCGGCAGTTAAAGGCACTTGCTTGCAAAGCCTGACGGCCCAGATTCAATACTCATGTAAAACCAGATGCACAAAGTGGCACATGCATCTGGAGTTCATTTGCAGTGGTGGGGGCCCTGGCATACCCATATTTTCTCTCTCTCTCTTTCTGTCCATTTCTATCTCTCACTCAAGTAAATTACATAAAATACATAAATATACTCAGCTGGGTATGATGGTGCATGCCTTTAATCCTAGCACTTGAGAGGCTGAGGTAGGAGTATCACTGTAAGTTCAAGGCCAGCATGAGACTACATAGTGAATTCCAGGTCATCCTGGACTAGAGTGAGACCCTACCTTGAAAAACCATTTAAAAAAAAAAAAAAGCCACCTGACTACCTACACAAGACCATCATAATGGGATGAAAAGATGATGATATCAAAATTAAAAGAGAGACTGATTGAGAGGGGGAGGGGATATGATGGAGAGTAGGGTTTCAAAAAGGAAAGTAGGGGGAGGGAGAGAAGTACCATGGGATATTGTCTACAATTAAGGAAATTGTCAATTAAAAAAAAAAAGGCCAAAATAGGGCTGGAGAGATGGCTTAGTAGTTAAAGCACTTGCCTGCAAAGCCTAAGGACGCATGTTTATTTAACTCCCCAGATCTCACATAAGCCAGATACATGAGGTGACGTACATGCAAGGTCACACATGCGCACAAGGTGGTGCACGCATATGGAGTTCGATTACAGTGGCTGGAGGCCCTGGTATGCCAATTCTCTTCCCTCTTCCCCCCTCTTTCTCTTTCTCTCATAAAAAAGAAAAAGGCCAGTCACTGGGCTTGCCTAAAAAGAAAAAAAAGCCAAAATAAGGAAAGAGCTGGGCGTGGTGGTGCACACCTTAATCCCAGCACTTGGAAAGCAAAGATAGAAGGATTGCCATGAGTTCTAGGCCACCCTGAGACTACATAGTGATTTCCAGGTCAGCTTGGGCTAGAGTGAGACCTTACCTTGAAAAAAGAAAAAAAAAAAGAAAAGAAAAGAAAGAAAGGTAGCCAGCCATGGTTTTCAGCAGGGGAAAGTTTTGTTCCAGAGAGGACATCTGATCCTTTAGGATTGGAGGGTGTAACTAGCATAATGTGTACAGAAGCCAGGAAGGTCACTACATGCACTATAATGCAAAAGATGTCAAAATTAAAATCAAAGTTCCTTCTGTAACTCTGACAAAACATGATCTGAGCCGGGTGTGGTGGTGTACGCCTTTAATCCCAGCACTTAGGAGGCAGAGGTAGGAGAACTGCTGTGAGTTCAAGGCCACCCTGAGACTACATAGTGAATTCCAGGGTCAGCCTAGGCTAGAACAAGACCCTACCTCCAGAATAAAAAAAAATGACCTGGCCTAAATGTCAACAGTGCTGATAGACTTTTAGACTTTTCTCTTGAGGGGAAGCCACTAGAGGGTTTAGGGTAGAGGCAGGACATGACAATTTAGGTTTGAAATCAGATCAGACACATAAACGTGCTGTACCTTGATAGAGAAGACTATGACAAAGAGGTCTGAGCATCAGAGCAGCGAGTGAGCAGGGACCCCCATGGTAACCGGTCATTTCTGCCTGCCAAATGTGCCATCTGCAGGACACCCACATGACGCACAGGTATGGATGCTCTTCAGCAGTGACCAGATGCTGAGGTGAGGTTAGGTTTCAGGGAGAGAAAGACCCAGGAAACAAAAAAGGTCAAATCCAAAGAAAAGTGATGCTTAAGAGCTAGGTTTGAAGAGTTCATCCTTTCAGGTGGCTGGCTTGGTGTACTAGTTCTAGCAACAGACTCTAAGACCTTAAAATACTGCTGAAGGAAGAGAGAGACTCATGCGTCTACTAGTAATTTTCTCGGAACATTATTCTCTGAGACCCACCATTACAAAATATGTCTAAATTAAAATTAAAGGCTGGGGCTAGAGAGATGGCTCACCAGTTAAGGTGCTTGCCTGCAAAGCCTAAGGATCTGTGTTTGATTCTCCAGTACCCACATAAAGCCAGATGCACAAGATGGTACGTGCATCTGCAGTTTGTTTGCACTGGCTTAGAGGTCCTGGTGTGCCCATTCTCCCTCTCTCTGCCCCTCTCTCTTTCAAATAAATAAATAAAAATATTTTTTAGGGCTGGAGACATGGCTTAGTGGTTAAGGCACTTGTCTGCAAAGCCTAAGGACCCAGGTTCAATTCTCCAGGGCCCACATAAGCCAGATGCTCATGGTGGTGCTTGCATCTGGCTTCATTTGCAGTGGCTTGGAGGCCCTAGCATACCCGTACCCATTCTCACTCTCTCTCTCTCTCTCTATTAAATAGCACTCGGGAGGCAGAGGTAGAGAGTCACCATGAGTTCAAGACCACCCTGAGACTACATAGTGAATTCCAGGTCAGCCTGAGCTACAGTGAGACCTCACCTCTAAAAAAACCAAAAAAGGGCCAGGCGTGGTGGCACATGCCTTTAATCCCAGCACTTGGGAGGCAGAGGTAGGATTGCTGTGAGTTCGAAGCCACCATGAGACTACATAGTGAATTCCAGGTTAGCCAGGCTAGAGTGAGACCCTACCTTGGAAAAACCAAAAATAAATAAATAAATAAATAAATAAAAGAAAAAAAAAAAGAAAAAAAATTAAAGACCGAGGCTAGGCATGGTGGCGCATGCCTTTAATCCCAGTATTTGAGAGGCAGAGGTAGGAGAATCACTGTGAGTTTGAGGCCAGCCTGAGACTACATAGTGAATTCCAGTCCAGCTTGGGCTAGAGCGAGACCCTACCTCAAAAAAACAAAATAAAAAATAAAAATAAAATTAAAGGCTGATATCTAGAACTCCAGTACCCAGCTGGTGGACAGAACCATTTTGTACAGCATTTGGCAGCAGCTATACAAGATGAATATATGCACACCCACTGCCTAGCCAGGAGAACACATACATGTATTTACTAATGACACACATACACACATGTTTTAGTAGTGATGTCCACAGCTCAAACTAGAAACACCCCTCTGCCCTTCGACTGTAGAGTAGCTGAACTGTGGTATGCTCACACAATAAAGAATACTCTTAGCCAAGTGGGGTGGCGCACGCCTTTAATCTCAGCACTTGGGAGGCAGAAGTAGGAGGATCACCATGAGTTTAAGGCCACCCTGAGACTACATAGTGAATTCCAGGTTAGCCTGAGCTGTAGTGAAGTCCTACCTTGAAAAATAAACAAACAAATAAAAAAATAAAATAGGATACTCTTCACCAAGGAAAATCAACAAACTCCTTCTATAATAAGATTTTCTAAGCCGGGTGTGGTAGCACATGCCTTTAATCCCAGTACTCGGAGGCAGAGGCAGGAAGATTACTGAGAGTTCGAGGCCAGCCTGAGACTACATAGTAAATTCCATCCAGATCAGCCTGGACTAGAGTGAGGACCCTACATTTAAAAAAAAAAAAAAAAAACTTTCTTTTTTCCTTTTTTTTTTTTTTTTCTTTTGGTTTTCCGAGGTAGGATCTTATGCTAGCTCAGGCTGACTTGGAATTCACTATGTAGTCTCAGGGTGGCCTCGAACTCATATCAATCCTCCTATCTCTGCCTCCCAAGTGCTGGGATTAAAGGTGTGCCCCACCAGGCCTGGACTTTTGTCTGTTTTGTTCCTCTCTTCCTTCCTTCCTTTTTTGGTTTTTTAAGGTAGGGTCTCCCATTAGTCAAGGCTGACCTGGAATTCACTATGTAATCTCAGGCTGGCCTGGCACTCCCAGGGAGACTCCTGCTGAGATTAAAGAGGTGCACTACCATGCCTGGCTTTTTCCTTCCTTCTTTGGGTCAGGTAGCACAGCCTGGCCTGGAATTCATGATCTTCCTACCTTAGTTTCCTGAGAGAGCTAGGATTCTAGGTATAAGCAACCACGCTATAATACACGATGATTTTCACAGAAAGTTTTCTAAAAGAAGCCAGACGCTGGGCATAGTAGCACATGCCTTTAATTCTAGCACTGGGAGGCAGAGGTAGGATTGTTGTGAGTTTGAGGCCATCCTGAGACTAGACAGTGAATTCCAGGTCAGCCTGGGCTAGAGTGAGACCTCAAAAAATAAAAAAAATAAAAATAAATTTTAAAAAAGAGGCTATACAAAGCTGGAGAGATGGCTTAGTAGTTAGGGTACTTTCCCATAAAGCAAAATAACCCAGGTTCAATTTCCCACTACCCACGTGAACCAGATGTACAAGGTAGCTTATGAGTCTGGAGTTCATCTGCAGCGGCGGGAGGCCCTGCTAAGCCCATTCTCTCTTGTTCTCTCTCAACTCAACCTGCCCTCTCAAATAAATAAATAAAATTTAAAAGGGGGGGGTACTAGAGAGATGGCTTAATGGGGGTTAAGGTGCTTGCCTGCGAAGCCAAAAGACCCAGGTTCGATTCCCTAGGACCCACATAAGCCAGATGCACAAGAAGGCACATGCATCTGGAGTTCATTTGCAGTAGCTAAAGGCCCTGATGTGCTCATTCTCTCTCCCTCTCTCTCTGCCTCTTTCTCTCTACCTCTCTCAAATAAATTTAAAAAATAATAATAATAAAAAGAGAGCCAGGTATGGTGGCACCAGCCTTTAATCACAGCACTCAAGAGGCAGAGGTAGGAGGATCACCATAAGTTCAAGGCTACCCTGAGACTACATAGTGAATTCCAGGTCAGCCTGGGCTACAGTGAGACCCTACCTTGAAAAAAAAAAAAAAAAGAGTAAAAATTTTAAAATAGTACAATAAATTTTAAAAACTTAAAAACAAAACTAAAGGCTGGAAAGATGGCTTAGGATAAGGGACTTCCTGTGAAGTCTACAGACTCAGGTTCGACTCCCCAGTACCAATGTAAAGACAGATGCACAAAGTGACACATACAGCTAGAGTTCGTTGGCAGCGGCTGAAGACTTGGTACACCCATTCTCTTTGCCTGTGTCTCTTCTCTGTCTCTCTCTCTGCTTATAAATAAATAAATAAATAAATAAATAAATAAATAAATAAATAAATAAAATATAAAAACAAGTAAGATTAAAGGCAGCCATAGTGGTTCATGCCTGTAATTTCAGTCCTCAAAGCCTGAGGTAGGAGAATTAACATGAGTTCCAGGTCAGCTTGGGCTGTATGATACTACCTCAAAAAAAAAAAAAAATTTTAGGCATGGTGGCACATGCCCTTAATTCCAGCGGTTGGGAGGCAGAGGCAGGAGAGGTAGAAAGATCGCTGTGCATGGTAGATGGATGTTAAAGGCTCTTGCTTGCAAAGCCTCTGGCCCATGTTCAAATCACCACCCATCCATGTAAAGCCAGGCAGGCATTCATTTGTAGCAGCAAGAGACCCTCACACACACACTCTAAAACACGTGTGCAAATAAATAAGTAAATAGAGTTTTGTTGTTTTTGGTTTTTCGAGGTAGGGTCTCACTCTAGCTCAGGCTGACCTGGAATTCACTATGTCGTCTCAGGGTGGCCTCGAACTCACGGCGATCCTCCTACCACTGCCTCCCAAGTACTGGGATTAAAGGTGTGCATCACCACGCCTGGCAGTAAATAGATTTTTTAAGTAAGACATTCGGCTGGGCATCGTGGTATATGCCTTTAATTCCAGCATTTAGGAGGCTGAGGCTGGAGAGATAACTTAGTGGTTAGGCCAGACACACTAGAAGGCTGAGATAGGAGAATCACTGTGACCTACAGAGTGAATTCCAGGTCAGCCTAGGTTATAGTGAGTCTCTACCTTGAAGAAAGTTGCTGGCATGGTGACACATACCTTTAATCCCAGCACTCAGCTCAGGAGGCAGAGGTAGGAGGATTGCTGTGAGTTTGAAGCCACCCTCAGACAACATAGTGAATTACAGGTCAGCATGGGCTAGAGCAAGACCCTACCTCAAAGAAAAAAAAAAACAGTGGCTACAGAAATGGCTTAGCAGTTAAGGTGCTTGCCTGCAAAGCCTAACAATCTGAGTTTATTTCCCCAGTACCCACGTAAAGCCAGATGCACAAAGTGAAACATGCATCTGGAGTTTGTTTTCAGTGACTAAAGGCCCTAGCATGCCTATCCTCTTTCTCTCTCTTCTTTCTCTGTTTGCAAATAAACAAATGAAATTACAAAAAATAATGACCCCTTATTTTTTTACATATATGCTAAAATGTTCATAGATGAAATGGCATATAATACCCAGGTTTGATTAAAAATACTTGATTATAGGGCTAGAGAGATGGCTCAGTGGCTAAGGCATTTGCCTGCAAAGCCTAAAAACCCAGGTTCGATTCCCCAGTATCCATGTAAACCAGATGTGTTTGCAGTGGTTAGAGGCCCTCGCCTGCCCAATCTCTCTCCCTCTCTCAAATAAGTGTGTGTGTGTGTGTGTGTGTGTATTTTTTCTTTTTTTTTTTTGGTTTTGCGAGGTAGGGTCTCACTCTGGTCCAGGCTGACCTGAAATTCACTATGTCGTCTCAGGGTGGCCTCGAACTCTCGGCGATCCTCCTACCTCTGTCTCCCGAGTGCTGGGATTAAAGGCGTGCGCCACCACGCCCGGCGTGTGTGTATTTTTTTAGTATTTGAGGTAGGTTCTCACTCTAGCCAAGGCTGACCTGGGATTCACTAAGTAGTCTCAGGGTGGCCTCGAACTCTTGGTAATCCTCCTACCTCTGCCTCCTGAGTGCTGGGATTAAAGGCATGCGCCACCACGCCCGGCCTTTTTTTTTTTTTAATGAGAGAGAGAATGGGTGTGTCAGGGCCTTCAGCCACTGGAATCTAACTCCAGATGTATGCATGTACCTTGAGCATGCATCACCTTGTGCATTTGGCTTAAGTGGGATCTGGGGAGTTGAACACAGGTCCTTAGGCTTTGCAAGCAAGCACCTTAACCACTAAGCCATCTCTCCAGCAACCCCCTTTTTGTTCAAGGTAGGGTCTCACTCTAGCTCAGATGACCTGGAATTCACTATGTAGTCTCAGGCTGGCCTTGAACTCACCATGATCTTCCTACCTCTGCCTCTTAACTGCTGGGATTAAAGGCATGAGCCACCACACCTGTCCTTATTGTTGTTTTTGGCTTATTTATTTGAGAGAAAGAGGCAGACAGAAAGAAAGAGAATGGGAATGCAAAGGCTTCCAGCCACTGCAAACAAACTCCAGACAAATGTGACATCTTGTGCATTTGGCTTACATGGGTCCTGGGGAATTGAACCAGGATCCTTTGGCTTTGCAGGCAAGCGCCTTAACCACTAAGCCATCTCTTTAGCCCAAAATAAATAATTTTTCTTTCTTTCTTTTTTTTTTTTTTTTGGTTTTTCGAGGTAGGGTCTCACTCTAGCCCAGACTGACCTGGAATTCACTCTGTATTCTCAGGACAGCCTTAAACTCATGGTGATCCTCCTACCTCTGCCTCCCAAGTGCTGGATTAAAGGTGTGCACCACTATGCCCAGCTGTTATTGGCTTTTTTTTTTTTTTTTTTTTTTTTTTTTGAGGTAGGGTCTCATTCTAGCCCCAGGCTTACCTGGAATTCACTATGTATTCTCAGGGTGGCCTTGAACTCATGGCGATCCTCCTACCTCTGCCTCCCAAGTGCTGGGATTAAAGGCGTGCACCACCACGCCTGGCTTTGCTTTTGGCTTTTTAAGGTAGGGTCTGGCTCTAGCCCAGGCTGATCTGGCATTCACTATGTAGTCTCAGGCTGTCCTGTTAACTCATGACAATCCTCCTACCTCTGCCTGCCAAGTGCTGAGATTAAAGGTGTGTGCCACCATGCCCAGCTAATAGTGCTATTTCTGCAAGATTCTGATAACCTTGTGCTAATGCCTGGCATAACATGCTAAATAAAT
The DNA here is from genome assembly GCA_004027895.1 of Orientallactaga bullata. NCBI lineage: Eukaryota > Metazoa > Chordata > Mammalia > Rodentia > Dipodidae > Orientallactaga > Orientallactaga bullata. Next base: position 25,885 of record PVKW010024775.1, read on the forward strand.
GTTAGCAGTGACAGTAACAATGATGAAAATCATAATAATGGCATTAACAGTATTGTCTAGCCTTCCCAATACCTATGGCAAAATGCAAGTGGTGTGATGGTGCAAGAACAGATCAAAGAAATGCAGAATGGGATTTCTGTCCTGTGAAGCTTCACACCAGAATATCACTTCATTGCCATTGAGCATCTGCAGCACCCTGACCAAAAAAAAAAGCTCTGACTGTGGTTAGTATAACCACTATTTTTATCTGCAGCTTGGTTGACAGTGTTGAAGTAGAGGGTTCCCCACCCTGTAGCTCACCAGGACCTCTCCTCAGAGAGGGGCACACTGAGAATATGGGCACAGCAGACCTCAGTAGGAAATGGGCTCCTTGGATGAGACAGGTAGGCCTGCCCAAAGGCCTGTCACCAACCTGTGCTGGACACGGTTTCGGAGGGTTGAAAGATGGCAGTAGAGGAGGACGGTGGAGATGCTGTGGAAGAGCTGGCAGACTCCTTCCCTTCTAGCTCAGCCACAGGCAGCAGTAGGTTCTGGGCCAGGTGGGTGGGGCTGGCAGGGATGCCATTCTCCAGCAGGAACTCGTCCAGGTCCATGTACTCCAGGTGGAAAGACTCGCCATCATAGGGGATGGTCTTGTCCCAGATGGGTGGCATGAGGGAGGCCGAGACAGCCATGGTGCTGGCTGCTGCTGCCTCGTCCTCCTCCAGCTTTTCCTTCCCCTTTTCCTTATCTGCGAACAAAAGCTATGATGAGACACCACGCAGCAGTAACTTGTCCTAGGAGATGGCTGTGAGCTCAGGAAAGACCCGCCTTTCTCAGAGGCCACATCCCATGTTTCCTCCAGTTACAACCCAGTGCTGCACACACAGGCAAGCTGGTCTCTTGTCTGGATGGCATCACACCTTTTACTCTGCCTGGCCTTTCTGGAATGCGGGCCACGTGCCCTTAGGCTTGATGTGGTCCCAGAGTTAATGCAGAACAGGTTGTGGGTTATTATCTGCAGTAGAGAGGCTACAAGGAAGGAAATCATTTTTAATCTTTCTTCCTATCTTAGTGTGGAAAGAACTGAGGTCCTCAGGACAATAACTTTTTATTTTTTTTATTTTTTTTTTTTATTTTTTGAGGTAGGGTCTCACTCTAGCTCAGGCTGACCTGGAATTCACTTTGTAGTCTCAGGGTGGCCTCAAATTCACAGCAATCCTCCTACCTCTACCTCCCCAGTGCTGAAATTAAAGGTGTGCACCACCACACCCGGCTCAGGCCAATAAGTTTTATGTTCCTCTGTCCTGTTCCCTCCAGTCATGATTCTCCATAGCGAAGCAAGGCTGCTCCGCACTAGCTGTGTGATGTGTGACCTTAGCTAAGAAATGTAACTTGAGGGCTGGAGAGATGGCTTAGCAGTTAGGGTGCTTGCCTGAAAAGCCAACGGACCCAGGTTCAATTCCCCAGGACCCACGTAAGTCAGATGCACAAGGTGGTGCATGTGTCTGGAGTTCCTCTGCAGTGGCTGGAGGCCCTGGCTCGCCCATTCTCTCTCTCCCTCTCTTTTCTCTCTGTGTCTTTCTCTCTCTCAAATAAATAAATACATAAATAAGTAAGAAAAAAGATTGAAAAAAGAGAAATGTAACTTGAGCCTACTATCAATAAGGATAAAGCTCCTTTTTTGTGAAGATCAGAGATAACTGTGACTATGACTACCAGTACACAGTAGGCATTCATTATTACTGTGAGCTTACTGAGGCAGGAACTGTGTATGATTCAGTTCTAGATTTCAGGGGTCAACAAAGAGGAAAACAGAAGTGTATGGAAAACTGTATATACTGATTGGAGACTGCTGGATTTGCAGTCGTGTTAGGTGTTTTGCATTGAGAGGACAGGGCGCTGTCTTTTCAGGACCTCTTTCCCCTGTAACGCAGGAGGCCTCTGTCTCTAAATAAGCAGAACAAGACAGGAGGCAGGTTTTCTGGAAGAAAGGCCGAGAAGGATGAAACTGACGAAGAAAGACTTTTCAAAGCAAAACTAACCAATTAATAAAGATCAGATCCCACCTAACTGTTTCAGTCAAAAAGTTATGCACGTGGATATCCAAGAGAGGGTAATTAAGAAAAATAGAGGAGAGAGAAATGTGACAAGACTGGAAGGAAATCAAAGTGACAGGGAGGCTAATCAGAGAAGTGAGAGATAGTATCATGACAAGTTCATAATGGGTTTTCAAAATTGAGAGAGACAGCCCTGAACTCTGGGTTTAGAAGTGAAAAAAAGAAATCAAGTATGATTATGTTGGATATAAACCAGTCACATGGGCCTTTAGACCACAGACAAAGCAACAATCAGCCTATTAGTCCAATAAAAATGGACACACCCAGTGAGTTAAAATCGAGATTTTGACAAACAGAAATTGGTCATGGATCCTAATACAAATTAACCTGAATTCCTGCAACCACTTTCTGTACCAGGCTCTTATTTAAAACCAATTTGGGGACTGGAGAGATGACTTAATGGCTAAGGCACTTGCCTGCCAAGCCAAAGGACTCAGTTTCGATTCACCAGGACCCATGTAAAACAGATGTGCAAGGTGGTGCATGCATCTGGAGTTCATTTGCAGTGGCTAGAGGCCCTGGCATGCCATTCTCTAACAATTCCTCTCTCTCTCTCTCTCTCTCTCTCTCTCGCTCTCAAAAAGAAGGAAAAAAAAATTGGAGCCAGGCGTGGTGATACATGCCTTTAATCCCAGCTCTTGGGAGGCAGAGGTAGGAGAACTGTCATGAGTTTGAGGCCAGCCTAAGACTACATAGTGAATTCCAAGTCAGCCTGGGATAGAGAGCAAGACCTTACCTCAAAAAAGAAAAAAAAGTTGGGGGACTGGAGAGATGGCTTTGTGGTTAAGGTATTTGCCTGTGAAGCTTAAGGACCCAGGTTTGATTCCCCAGAACCCACATAAGTCAGATGCACAAGGGGGTGCTTGTGTCTCAAGTTGGTTTGCAGTGGCTAGAGGCTCTGTAGTTCTCTCTTTCTCTCTAATAAATAAACTGGTGTGGTGGCACAAGCCTTTAATCCCAGTACTCAGGAGGCAGAGGTAGGGGAACTTCAGTGAGTTCAAGGCTACCCTAAGACTACATAGTGAATTCCAGGTCAGCCTGAGCTGGACTGAGACCCTACATCAAAAAAACCAAAACAAGGTCGGGCATGGTGATGGACACCTTTAATCCCAGCACTCAGGAGGCAGAGGTAGGAGGATTCCCATGAGTTCGAGGTCACCCTGAGGCTTCATAGTGAATTCCAAAACAGCCTGAGCTAGAGCAAAACCCTACCTTGAAAACCCAAAAACAAACAAATAAATAAGATATTTTAAAAAATAAAACCAGGGCTGGAGGGATGGCTTAGTGGTTAAGGCATTTGCCTGCAAAGCCAAAGGACCCAGGTTCGATTCCCCAGGACCCACATTAACCAGATGCACAAGGGGGCACACGTGTCTGGAGTTCATTTGCAGTGGCTGGAGGCCCTGGCGTGCCCCTTCTCTCTCTCTCTTTCTCCCTCTCTCTCTGTCAAATAAATAAATAAATAAAAATATTTTTAAAAAATAAAACCAAGTGGGAAATAACAAAGCCAAGCCTGTGGGCCAGATGGCTTCCCTGCTCTTCTCCCTGGAGACCCTGACTCCACATTCTGTACAGGAATAACTGGACAGAATCGGGTGGGGTCACTTAGGATCCAGAAGCAGAAGGGAGGAGATACAAAAGCAGTCTTATAGAAAGACAAGCAACAGTAAGTGCCACATTTTACCTGGTTCAAGCAATTAAGAATATTTTATTTTATTTTATTTTAAGACAGGGTCTCCTTTAGCCCAGGCCGGCTTGAAAGTGTCTATGGAGCAGAGGATGACCTTGAATTCCTAATCTTTCTGCCTCCACCTCCCGAGTGCTGGGATTACAGTCAAGTACCACCACAACCAACAAAGCTATTTTAAATCAGTGCTTTTATATAGTGGAGTTTTAAATTAATTGTAAGAGATAAAGGATTTGTCCATCTCTCAGGGCATAGGGACTGGCACCAATGGATGTCAGTTTAGCAAACTCTATCACAGGAGAAAAAGCTCCCAACTGACAGTCATAAGACATGTCCATGTGACCTTGAGGAAGCTCCCACACCTTTCTGAGCCTCAACTTTCCTTAGCTGGAAAGTGGGGACAACACCCTACAGTGCATTGTGAGCATGTGCAAATGTAAGGCAAGACATTGTTACGAATTATTATTCTGTGGTCATCTTAAACAAGAATCTGCCAGATGTGAACACCAGGCTACGCAGCTTGTCTCAATCTCAGATTTGGAAAAAAACATCGCCTAAAAGACAAAAGGTTTTGTGCATATGAGGTCCTGAAGCAGAAGGAAAGAGCCTGGCCTCACCTAATGTGCTGAAGCTATTTATAACCCTACAGTGACAACCATAAGGATGGGAGCCTCAGAACATACCCAGGGGGAAAAGAGAAATGGCATTTTAAAAAGGAAAATTAATGCTCCAGGACAAGCAATCTACATAAGGCTTACAGAGTCCCAAGTCCCTTAATTGCGCTGAGCTCTTGAAAATGCAAAGGTCTCACACTGAAAGCACACCTCAGTGTGCCTAAAATCCCACAATAGGTGGCATTCCTCTGCTACCTGGCACCTCATCTACCAGGCCAAACACCAAGGCCAAAACTGCTTTCCACACAGGCCCCAGGGACTCTAGTGGCCCCAGCAATATGATGAAGCACAGTCCTTCCACTGTGGCGCCAACTCGCCAAGTGAAGGGGCCTCAGCGGTCTCACTCAGGCCCTCAGCTGACCCTACTTCACCCAATCCTCGCCCCTCCAAAAGGCCCCACCATCCCTGGACACACACTACCTTCTCCATCTAGACCTCAGGGACACAGTTCAGTAAAGGTCCACCACAGACCGAACAGCTGGATCTCCACTCCCAGGGAGGAAGATCCGTCCTTCCCCTCCCCCCCCCAAGCAGGGTACAAAGCAATATACAAAGGCAATCTGCTACGTAGGTCAGGGTTTCTCAAACTTTCATGGTGGACCCTGTGCACCCCCAGGGGTGCGGTGGAGGGAGAGTGCTCCTTAAAATTCAGGCTCCCTGGAATCCCAGGACCCTCAGACTGGGTGGGTGCCAAGAACCAGCATTTTAGACAAGCATCCCGGGGATTCGGATGCAGGCACCGCCAGGGGAGGCTCCCAGGAGCCCCATAAAAGCTCCAGGCTTGTATTCCTTCCCCTTAGCCCCCCTCGATCACCCCCCCCACACACATACACCCTCGCCCCACCTTCTCCCTCCCAGCCCTCCTTGCTAAGCTCCACGAGATACACGACTCCAGCTCGCCCCCCTTGATCTCTCCCAAACCATAAGGCCTCCTCCTGCACGCAAGGCCCTACACATGCCAAGGGCCCACATCCTCCTGGGCTGGACCACTTCACCCTGACCTCTGCCCCGCCCCGCCCCCACGAGGCCCCGCCCTTGCAGGAGCCCCGCCCCCATGCACGCGCAAACCTCCTCCTCCTCCCCCTCCTCCTCGTCCCCCCA
>PVKW010024776.1:0-23069 GCA_004027895.1 Orientallactaga bullata
TTTTTTTTTTTTTTTTTGAGGCAAGCCCAACAGACTGGCCTTTTTTAATGCAAGAGAGAGAAAGAGATTTTGGTGCACCAGGGCCTCCAGCCACTGCAGTCGAACTCCAGATGCTTGCACCACCTAGTGAGCATGTGCGACCTTGTGCTTGCCTCAACTTGTGCATCTGGCTTATGTAGGACCTGGGGAGTCGAACATGATTCCTTAGGCTTTGCAGGCAAGCACTTTAACTGCTAAGCCATCTCTCTAGCCCTTTTTTAGTTTTTAAAAATTAAAACATACTGACATGTTTCATCAGATTGTTTCTATATACTATTTCTCTAAAATGCCTCATAAGTTAGATCAGACAAAAACTAAAACAAGCTTTTGCAAAACTACTGAACCAGAGCAAACCTAAAATATATTTTAAAAAACTTAACATTGTACTTGACTACCCATTCATCTAGGTGCCATCTTTTGGGTGCCTATTATAAAGCTCTATGGTAGATTAATTTTTTTCTTTTTATAGGCAAATCATTAGGAACCTATTATTTCATATGGTTCTTATCTAGTAGTTTCCAAATATTAATTCCCATGTTCTAGGACAGGATTAAGGAAGACACTTTCAATAGTTATGAAATAATAATTTTAATATTTAAAAGATTTATAGTTTAACTGTGACTAGGATATCAATTGGTTTTGTTCATAGAAAAAGAGTTGAATGATGACATTAAATGTGATTGTAGATAATCTTTTTTTTTTTTTTGGTTTTTCGAGGTAGGGTCTCACTGTGATCCAGGCTGACCTGGAATTAACTATGTAGTCTCAGGGTGGCCTCGAACTCTCAGCGATCCTCCTACCTCTGCCTCCCAAGTGCTGGGATTAAAGGCGTGCGCCACCACGCCCGGCTTTAGATAATCTTTTTCACTGGATATGTTTTCTTCAATTTTCATCCCTCAATCCAGGAAATGATAATGTGGCTGGAAGTCAGCTGGAGCTGCTGCTGCTGCTATAGAATCAGACCACTATGAGGCCACAGGGCCCAGTGCAACTGCAAAAGCAAAGTGCAGGATAGTGGAGACTGTAGAAGTGAAGGGCGGGTTTCAATGGACAAGTAGAAGTGAAAAGAAGCCCTTATAAGTTTTCCAAGACTCTAATAGCTGATTCCTCCACCCAGCTGAATTGCTTCCCATCCCAGTTGCAGGTTGTCATCTACCATGGCAGGAAAGTCATGGGAGCAGGAGCTTGAAGCAGCTGGTCACAGTGTATACAATGAGGAAGCAAAGAGTGACGAATGCTGCTGATCAGCCAGCTCGCTCCTTTTTATATTTTATGAAGTTTTTATTGACAACCTCCATACATGCAGGCAGTATACCATGATCATAATTCCCTCCTGCCACCCTCCCTTTTCTCCCTCTCAAATTCTACTGAATACCTTCTTCTTTCCAACTATTCTATTTTGATGTCACCATTTTTCCCTCCTATTATGCAGGTCTCATGTAGGTAGTATCAGCCACTGTGAGATCATGAATACCACAACCACTTTGTGTTTGGAAGACAGTATTACAAAGTGCTCCTCCCCTTCCTTTGGTTCTTACATTCTTTCCTCCACCTCTTCAACAATGGTCTCTGACTGAACCTTGGAGAGTATAGTAGAAATGTGTTGCTTAGTGCTGAACACATCACTGTCTTTTCTTCTTAGCACTTTGATGCATTTTGAGTCTCCCCAGTGGTCACCACCATATATATGAGAATAAACATAAGTACTTTGGGGCTGGAGAGATGGCTTAGCAGTTAAGTGCTTGCCTGTGAAGCCTAAGGACGCTCGTTTGAGGCTTGATTCCCCAGTACCCACATAAGCCAGATGCACAAGGGGGTGCATGCATCTGGAGTTTGTTTGCAGTGGCTGGAAGCCCCGGTGCACCCATTCTCTCTCTCTCTCTCTCTCTCTCTCTCTCTCTCTCTTTCTCTCTCTCTCTCCCTCTTTCTCTCTGTCAGTCACTCTTAAATAAATTTTTAAAAATTGTAAAAAATAAGGGCAGTTTGGGGGGCATAATATATCCATTTTGCCAGACAACAGTAGTAGTTTCCCCCCTAGGGCTTATGACCTCCCCGGCCCACATAAAGTACCAGCTACTGTGGTGCACACTTGTAATCTTAGTGCTGGTGAAGCCAAGCAGGGAATCCTTAGGGTTCACTGAGTAGTTCGTCTAGCCAAACCTGTGAACTCTAGGTTTATCAAGATGCCCTGTGTCAAAGAACAAGATGGAGACTGACTAAGCAAGGCACCCAGGGTCAACCTCTGTCCTCCATACATACACATCCACACATCATGTGCCTACATACATTTAAATACACATACACAGGGCTGGAGAGATAGCTTAGCAGTTAAGGCACTTGCCAGCAAAGCCCTACAACCCATGTTCTGCTCTCCGGATCCCACATAAGCCAGAAACACAAGGTGACACAAGTGCAAGGTCGCACATGCCCACTAGGTGGTGCAAGAGTCTGGAGTTAGAGTTCAGTGGCTGAGGCCCTAGTATGACAATTCTCTTTCACAAAACATACACATACACAGAGGAGGCATACCATACATGCATACTTTTTTTTTTTTTTTTTTGGTTTTGCAAGGCAGGGTCTCACTCTGGCCCAGGCTGACCTGGAATTAACTATGTAGTCTCAGGGTGGCCTCGAACTCACAGTAATCCTCCTACCTCTGCCTCCCGAGTGCTGGGATTAAAGGTGTGCGCCACCACGCCCGGCACATGCATACTTTTAATTAAAACAACAGTAATATTTTGGTGCTGGCAATTGAAATTAGGGCCTCCCATGTTAAGCACAAATTCTACCATAGACTTATACCCCAAGCCTTGGAACAACAATAATTTTCTTTAAAAAAGCATTCTGGGACCTATATTGCTTGTCAGACCTTTAAAAACAAAATGGTAACCTTTAGTTCTTTGTGCTTCAGCCAAGTTGACCTCATGCTTGCTTTCCTCTCTTTTTGTTAATAAACTTTTAGATTTAGATATGGATGAATTATTTGACTTTTAAGAAGTGCCTTTATAGTTTTCAGATGACTTATCTACTTTTTAGCTATTTTGTTTTTTGATCCTTTATTATGGTGCTGTATTTTTATTAGATTCTTTTCAAGACATGGGTATTGATGTTGTTTTTTAACGCTGGCAATGTAGAAGAGCATGGGCCCAGAAGGTCAGGCTGTCTAAGCTCCCTTGTGGCTCTTAGTCACATCAACCTCCCTAGCTTTGTGTCTGATCAATAAAATGAGGATAATAAGAATTCCTCTTTGCTGAGCTAGGCGTGGTGGCGCACGCCTTTAGTCCCAGCACTTGCGAGGCAGAGGTAGTAGGATTGCCAAGAGTTCGCGGCCACCCTGAGACTACATAGTGAATTCCAGGTCAGCCTGGAACAGGGTGAGATGCTACCTTGGAAAACCGAAAAATAAAAAAAAGAAAAAAGAAAAAAGAAAAAAAAAGAATTCCTGTTTGCTCAGGTTGTGGGTAGACCTGATGATTCAATACACATACCAATTACTTACCACAGTGCCTGTGACATATTTATGTCTAATACTTGTTAGCTTTTATGAAATTTTGAAAAAACAATTTGATCTCATATGCACACTACTTAACAACCTTTTTATCTCCTACTAGTATCTATTGTAGAGAAGTCTGTGAAAGCAGGTAGCTCTATTTCCTTCTAGTAGAAAAGATAAGAGCTCTCACTGACTGCCTTGTTAGCAAGCAAGCTCCCCCACTTACTACTAGATGTGTGACAATGGACAAGTTATTTGACCTCTCTAATCTTGAGTGTTATCAACTGAATGGGGGGAAACTCACAGGTCCTCCCTGTTGTGGACACTTTGCATTGGCTGGCTAAAACACCTTCCCTCTTTTTTATGTGTTTGTTTCTCATGCTAACTTTTTAATCACGGTACCCACGTCCCCTGGCCAACTCTTACTCCACTCTTGTTGCCACTGTGCTGGATCTAAGTGTTTAAGTACACAGCCGAGTCATTCGATATCATTTCCATAACCTGAGGGCACCTAGGAGTCCTGAGGCATCACCGAAGCCCTAACTCTACCTAGTTTCTTTTGCTGTGCCCTTGTGTTGTCTCACCTTTGTGTCAATTCCAAAATTGGCCATGCCTGTGTTAGTAATTTCTGTTTTGTTCTTCTATGGAGAATCCACAAGCATGGCACTGTCTCCCCTTCTTCTGGGGCTCCTAAGGCTGGAATAATGTGAACCCAGAGCCACCTGTACCACTCTGGAGGGAGCCTGTCTGTGGTCTGAGACTGAGGTACCACACCCATCAAAACAGGCTGAGCGGCCAGAAAGCAAAAGAAAGCACCAGCATCATGGTAGAGTTCCAGATTCCAGTAAACCTCAAGGCCAGCACCATCACGGTATTGGACTGATGTGGGGCTGGACTGAGAGAAATCACCCAAAGCACCAAGTAGCCATCTTAGGAGGCCCTCAGAAAAGATTATATCCTCTTCTCTTATAATATGGTTTTCCCTTGTACAGAGGAGTATTCAGTATTAAAACATCTCTATCATACTTTCCAAGGCCCAGGGTTCATTGCAGAAGAAGTGGCAGAAAGAATGTAAGAGCCAAAGGAAGGGTAGGACTCCTTACAATGCAATCATCCGGACAGAAATCAGCCTCGATATCCATGACCTTCACAAGACCCTCGTAACAGTAAGAAAAGATGATGACATCAAAATAAAAGAGAGAGTAATTGAGAGAGGGAGGGGATATGATGGAGAGTGGATTGGAGGAGGGAAGGGAATTATCATGATTTGTCTATAATTATGGAAGTTGTCAACAATAAAGAGTTATTTTTTTTAAAAAAAAAAAGATGGTTTTCCCTTGTAATGTAAATTGTTGAGGCTGGAAAGATGGCTCAGTGGGATAAAGCACTTGCATTACAACTTTGAATACATGAGTTCAGATTCCCAGACACCATGTAAAGCTGCACTGGGTTTCTGTAACTCCAGTGCACCTACAGTGACAAAAGGCAGAGACAGAAGAATTTTCCAAATTCACCAGAACAGAGTAGTGAAAAAAAAAAGGAGGGATTCTAGGCTCCTCTGAACTCCACACGAGTGCTATGGCACATATATACCTGCACTAATACACACCAAATAAATAATTTTTATGAGAGAGAGGGAGAGAGATTTGGCACACAAGGGCCTCTAGCCACCGCGATTGAACTCCAGACACATGCCATTTTGTGCGCATGTGTCACCTTGTACGTCTGGGTTGTGTGGGTTCTGGAGAGTTGAACCTGGCCTTAGGCTTTGCAGGCAAGCACCTTTACCACTAATCTATCTCTCCAGCCCTGAATAAATAATTTTTTAATTTAAAAAAAATGTTGCCGGGCTGGAGAGATGGCTTAGCAATTAAGGTGCTTGCCTGTAAAGCCATAGGACACAGGTTCTATTCCCAAAGACCCAGGTAAGCCAGATGCACAACTTGGCACATGTGTCTGGAGTTTGATTGCAGTGGCTGGAGGCCCTGGTGTGCCCACTCCCCACCCCGCCCCCGGTCTCTCTCTTTCTCTCTTCTCTCCTTGAAATGTGTAGGTTCTGAGTCTGCAGGTACGATGTTCTCCAATCTCAGGAACAACTTTTGTAAACTGTCATTGTTTCCGTTCTTGGCTGGAACAGCAAGTACCCTATCTGTGCTGGGGCTGAGCTCTGTGTTCTCCCCTCTCGCTCAACTCCCTCATAACTCCCTCTCCCCGACCTCTGAAGGCTGCAGCTCCTCGGGGCTTGGCCTTGGGCGAAAGTATTAATCATGAGCGTGTTGCGTCCAACCTTGCTGGGCCCCAGGAGGCACCGGGGAGGAATCTGAGTTGGGCTGCCCTGAGCGCGGCTCCCTTCTCTCCAGGCCACCTGAAGGAAGGAAAGGCTTCCCACCACTTCCTGGCCCCAGCTGTCTTAGCAGCAGCACTGGTAGGTAAGTGCAATGTGTAACTCACCAGTGACAGGCACCAGGCATCCATGCGCCCCATGCGGAAGCTTGCAAGAAATGCAGACCCTCAGGCCCCGAACTGGACCCTCTGCATGGGAATCAGCATGTTTTCAGGACCCCTGGGCTTATTTCATAAAAACCTCCAATCCTCACCAGACCAGATCACAGATTTCTCTCTCTTTACTACTTCATTTTCACATGAATATTCTTGTTAACATCATAGGATTACGAAAACTTGGGGACTCCGTTGCCAGACACCTGTAACTGTCTATGCACAATTCAGACCTCATTGAAATTTTGACTCCCCTTGAGCTCTTTCCTCATAAGGATTCCTGCATTCACCCTTAGATGTGGCTGCAGCTTGTTTGATCATCTCTCTTTCAAACTCACTACATTTGATTTTTTTCCCCAAATTTAGATACTTAACTCATTTTGTTTTTGCTCACTAACCCTGATATGTTTTTCTCCAGTATTGGGTCAATATTACAACTCAACAATGAGGAAACATTATGACTAACATTGGTTACTGTACATCACTGGCATGGTGAATCTCATATTCATCCTGACTCCCTGAAGCAGGTTCCAAGATTCCCACTTTGCAGATGAGGAAATTTAGTAGATTGGAGTAATAAGTGAGATAATCTCTTTTTTTGGAGACTATTATTCCTATGACAAAAAATCATTTGAGGCCAGGTGTGGTGGCTCATGCCTGTAATCCCAGCACTTGGGAAGGCTAAGGTAAGATAGTCACCCTGAGTTCAAAACCACCCTGGGCTACAGAATGAGTTCCAGGTCAGGGTGGGCTAGAGTGAGACCCTGTCTCATTTGTGCTGGGCATGGTGGCAGGCACCTTTAATCCCAGACTCAGGAGGCAGAAATAGGAGGATTGCTGTTAGTCAGAGGCCAACCTGGGCTAGAGTGAGACCCTACCTTAAAAATCAAAAAAAGTAAAAAGCATTTGTATTGTGGTGGGTGTGGATATTCATTACACTATTTTAAGTCTACCTTGTTAGTCAGCTTTCCATTCAAGTAACCAAAAAAAAAACCTTTATTTATTTTTTAAATATTTATTTATTTACAAAAAGAGAGGGAATTCCAGGTTAGCCTGGGTAGAGTGAAATCCCAGCTCGAAAAACCAAAAAAGTAAATAAATATATAAAGAATTTGCATTCCTACCATTTAGACTTTCCTCAGGCATCCTTTCCATTGATTCATTGTAAAGTAGTTGGGTCAGCTTCCTTAAGACTGCTAATGTATTGGACGATAGCATCTTCACTAACCTAAAATCAGTTTCTGTACCTGTAAATTTTAAACTTCTGTGAATTTCTCCAGTTTCAAATCTTATATCTCTCAGTTCCATATCTTTAGACAAGCACATCAATCTATTATAAATTTAATCTTGATCAAACTCTCTGGCCATGGGCAGCAGAATGCAGCCATCCTTTATGACAGTAGCTCAGTTCCAACAAAGTTCTCTGTCATCTTCCCTTCCCCTATGAAAGTTCAGAAGCAAGGCCTCAAAATACAATTCTCTCTGCATGCAGCATTTTCAAATTCTCACCAGAATAGTTCATAAAACTTGGCTTATTGCTCTGGAAAGCATCTTCAGTTACAAGTACAGTCCATGCCCATTTCTCCAGAACAAAAGTTCTGAAAGACCAAAGTCCACAGTCAGATTCATCACACAGCAACAACCCACTCTCTGGTACCAATTTCTGTTACAGTCAGCTTTGCATTGCTGGGATAAAACTCCAGACTAGACATTATTTATGGGAGTAAGGGATTTATTTGAAGCTTACAGTTCCAGGAGAAGTTCCATAATTGCAGAAGAAGCTGTCCCCCTTCACACAGATCCACACAGAGACAAAAGCAACCACCACCAGCACCACAAGCAAGCACACTCTGGGAACCCGAGGCAGAGCTCAAGCACTCTGCACACCTTTAGACTGGAATTCAGATCCAACCCCAGTAACACCTTAGGGATGGAGATCTTAGTAATAAGCTTTAATAAACTCTTGAATCTATTGGAGGACATCCATTCATACTACCATACCTTCTCTCTCATTTGACTGGATATTTCTATTCTTCCTTCTTACCTGTATTTTGCTTTCAGGTGCCTTCTCTTTGTGTTAAATATATGATTTCCCTCTAAACTGTGGGTCTGCTGCATGTATAACTCTCTTGGGTACTATCCTCCTGGCACTGACCTCTCAATTCATGCTTTGGTGCTCTCTTGCTCTGCTACATGTGTGACCTTTCTCTAAGCCCCTGAGTCCTACATCTTAGTCTTTCCTGATTCCTATGTGAGTGTGAAGGTAAAGGGTTTATGCTCTAATGCTCCACTTTGTGTGTGTGTATGTGTGTGTGTGTGTGTGTTTCTTTTAAATCTTTTGCCATGGGCTCTTAGATCCTGTCTTCCAAGTGTGTATACATATGTGCCAGAGGCTTATTATCAGGAGATTTTCTCTGTGAGAGAGATTTTCTTCACCTCACATCCCCCTTTCCAGCTGGGTAAGGAATTCCCTTCTGACCTGAGTTTTTCTGGCCTTCCCTTGGATACCAATTTTCCCTCATAATTGATAATTTACCCATCTCAGAATCCATTTCCTCAATTCTTTGTTAAAATGGAAGAGAACCTAAAAGTTGGGGTTCAAAAACCAGGGGCCTCTCTGTACACAAAAATCAAAACCCCCACAACAACTGGATGACTGTTCTCCCATTTTTGCTTCCCTTCTGGGCTTCATCTAGATTTATACACCCAGCAACATTTTTAGCCTCTTCACTCTTGAATGCCTTACAAGCATCTGAGGTCTAATGTGCTTAACCTAACCCCACACTCCTGTCATTGCCTCACATTGTTCCTCTACCCATCAATCCCATCTTAGTTAACAGAAACAGTATATGCCCTGTGCTAAAGTTGGAAACCCAGGAGTTTCTTCAGCATTTCTTACATCCAATCTACCACAACATTCCACTAGTCATAATCTCATAATCTCCAGAGCACATCCTGGATCCATTCTCTTTCTTTCTTTCTTTCTTTCTTCCTTCCTTTCTTCCTTCCTTTCTTTCTTTCTTTCTTTCTTTCTTTCTTTCTTTCTTTCTTTCTATTTTAGAGAGAGATAGAGAAAGACACAGAGAGAGGAAAGATAGACAATTGGCACGCCAGGGCCTCAGCCACTGCAATCAAACTCCAGACACTTGCACCACCTAGTGGGCACGTGCAACCTTGTGCTTGCCTCACCGTTGTGTGTCTGGCTAATGTGGGATCTGGAGAGTAGAACACAGGTCCTTAAGCTTTGCAGGCAAGTGCCTTAACTGCTAAGCCATCTCCCCAACCCTCACTTCTCTCTTTTTTTTAGGTAGGGTCACACTCTAGCCCAGGCTGACCTAGAACTCACTCTGTAGCCCTAGACTGGCCTTGAACTCACAGAAATTCTCCTCCTACCTCTGCCTCTCAAATGCTGGGATTAAAGGTGTGCATCACCACACACAGCTTTCACTTTTTTGGGTTGGTTTTTTCAAGGTAGGGTTTCATTTGCATGCTGGCTGACCTAGCATGCCTTCTGTAGCCCCAGGTTGGCCTCCAACTCACAATGATCCTCCTATCTCAGCCTCCTACCTTTATCTGAGATTAAAGGCATGCTCCATGCCTAGCTCATTTCTGTTTTATTTATTTTTTAAGACTGGTGGTCTTGTAGCTCAGGATGACCTTGACCTGACAATGCAGTTGAGGATGGCTTTCAACTCCTAATCATCCTGCCTCTGCCTCCCAAATTACAAGGGCATGCATCTGGATTTCTATTTACTTTTGGAGGCAGTATTAACCCCTATCATTGCCCAAGGACTCAACACCTTTTACATTGTCCTGGTTCCTTCAAAGAGCTTTCCAGTGCAATCTTTACCTCTCTTATGAGCCAGAAGACCTTTTAATATATTTTATTTTTATTTTTATTTTGAGAAGAGGGAGAGAGAGAATGGGAATGCCAGGGCCTCTAGCCACTGCAAACAAACTCCAGATGCATGCACTCCCTTGTGCATCTGGCTTACATGGGTACTAGTGAATTGAACTTGGGTCCTCAGGCTTTATAGCAAATGCCTTAACCGCTAAGCCATCTCTCCAGCCCCAGAAGACCTTTGAAAACATAGATCTCTCAGGCTGGCAAAATCAATTGCTAAGCCATCTCTCCAGCCCCAGAGGATATTTGAAAACATAGATCTCAGGCTCGAGAGATGGCTTAGTACTTAAGGCACTTATCTGCTAAGCCTAAGAACTCATGTTCAAATCTCAAGTTCCCATGTAGCCAGACACTCAGTGACATAAGCACACAATGTTGCAATGCGCCACAAGGGGGAGCATGTGTTTGGAGTTCATTTTCAGTGGCTGAAGGCCCTGGCGTACCTATTCTTTCTCTCAAAAACAAAAAACATAGATCTCATGGGAGCATGTACCTGTAGTCCTACCTACTTTGGAGTTAGAGAAAGGAATATCATTTAAGCCTAGAAAGAAGTTTGAGGTGATCCTGAGAAACATACCCAGACCTCATCTCAAAGGGAAAAAAATCATGTCAGTTACCTATGTAGAATCCTTAAATGATTTAATTCCCTTAAAATGGAAACTCCTCCTGCCCCTTTCCAGGACCGTGTGACCTAGCCTTAGTATCTCCTTGAACCTCACCGAGAGCCTTGCTTCCTTGCAGTTTCTTGGCTGCCCCAAGCTTGTTTCTGCCACAGGGATGTACAGCCTTGTTTTTCTTTCTCTTAAATATATTTTATTTATTTATTTATTTATTTATTTATTTATTCATTCATTCATTCATTCATGAGGGAGAAAGAGGCAGAGAGAGAGAGAGAGAGAGAGGATGGGCACACCAGGGCCTCCAACCACTGCAAACGAATTCCATATGCATGTGCCCCCTTGTGCATCTGGCTTACATGGGTCCTGGAGAGTCGAACCAGGATCATTTGGCTTTGCAGGCAAATGCCTTAACTTCTAAGTTATCCCTCCAGCCCCTCTTTCTCTTACTTGGTCATCTTTTACTCTATTTGACACCCCCAGCTATATGTTCCTATTATAATCAGCTCCTCCTAGCTACGACAAACATCCAACTAGAAGCAGCTTATGGGCAAAAATTGTTTATTTCAGGCTTACAAATCCTAGGGAAACACCATCAATAGCAGATGAAGCTAACACACTTCTATAGATCCAAACAGAGAGACATCATCAATATACAGAAAGTATCAAGCACAAACAGCCAGCACCTCAAACTGCTCTTTTCATTCCTTAAGGTAGGGCTCAAGATTCACCCCCAAACACACCTTACAGTCAGACTCCAAGATACCCTGCCAGTGACACCTCCTTTAACTAGGCTTCAGAAGACTCGAGCTACTCACGTAATCAAAAAGACCTCAGAGCCAGGCCTGGTTGTGCACACCTTTAATCCCAGCACTTGGGAAGCAGAGGTAGTAGGATCACCATGAGTTCAAGGCCACTCTGAGAGTACATAGTGAATTCAAGGTCAGCTGGGCTAACCCTACCTTGAAAAACCAAAAAAGAAAAGAAAAGAAAAGAAAAAAAGAAAAGTGAAGAAAAGAAAAGAAAAGAAAAGAAAAGAAAAGAAAAGAAAAGAAAAGAAAAGAAAAGAAAAAGACCTCAGGCTATGGGGGACATGCATTCACATTCAAACCACCACTTTTCCTTTTTAAAGATTTATTTGTAGCCAGGCATGGTGGTGCATGTCTTTAATACTAGCACTCGGGAGGCAGAGGTAGGAGGATCACCATGAGTTCAAGGCCTCTCAGAGTCTACATAGTGAACTCCAAGTCAGTCTGGGCTAAATTAAGACCCTACCTTTTTTTTTTAATTATATCCATTTTTAAAAAATATTTTATTTTCATTCATTTATTAATTTGAGAGAGAGATACAGAAATAAGCAAGTAGAGAGAGAGAAAACGGGTGTGTCAGGGCCTCTAGCCACTGCAAATGAACTCCAGATACATGCGCCCCCTTATGCATCTGGCTTACGTGGGTCCTGGAAAATCGAGCCTCGAACCGGGATCCTTAGGCTTCACAGGCAAGCGTTTAACCACTAGGCCATCTTTCCAGCCCAAGACCCTACCTTAAAAAACTAAAAAAAAAAGATTTATTTTGTGTGGGGGGTGTGATGTGATGTGTGTGTTCTTGTGTGTGTGTATGTGCAGTGACATGATGTGTGTGTGGAGTGCACATGTGTATGTGTAGGTACAAGCATCCTGGGCTAGTGGAAAGCATCAGGCGTCCACTGTCACTCATCAGCATTATTTCCTTGAGACAGAGTCTCTCACTCTACCAAGAGCTGCCATTTTAGTCAGCAAGCCCCAGAGATTCTCTAATCTCCACCCACCACAGGAATGGGTTTACAGATGTGCATGGCTATATCCAAATTTTGGCCAGATTTTTATCTGAATGCTGGGGAATCAAACTCAGTCCATCTCAGGCCATCTGAGGCTCTCATGCATGCAGCAAGCACTCTTACCTACTGAGCCATCTCCCCATTAACCGTATGTACCCTCTTTACCATGTCCTTCCCTAAGTACCTAGTCAGAACTGGATTCTTTCAGAAAGCCTTTATAGTACTGACTTCAATTTATGGCAGTTTGCAATTATATATTAATCTATGCTTCAGGGTTTAGTGGATGCCTGTCATTCAGCTGATGGGATAAAGCCTTTGTGTCCTGTAGCTAGTATGGTGGCTAGCTTTGCTGGTTTGAACATAAATGGCCCCACAGACGCAAGCATTTTAGATTAAGCTTCCTACTTAAGTCTCTAGTAGGCAGAATCCTGCTAGAGGTGTGTCATTAGGGATAGATCTTGAGAATCAGTTTGAGCTCTGGCTGTTCTTGCTGGTGCTGCCTTATGTAAGCCTAAAGTAAACCCTTTCCCTCCCCTAAGCTGCTTCTGATCAAATGCTTTCCTTAGCAATAAGAAGGTAATTGCAACAGAAAATTGGGGGCAAGAAATGGGGTTGTTGACGTAATGAGCCTAACCATGTGGTTTTTGGCCTTTTAGAATGTGTTTGCAGAAGGAATATGGAAGGATTTGGTACTTTGGATGGGAAAAGCCTTTCAGGACTGTAAGCAGAGCTTGATGGAATAATCTGGTGAGAGTTTGAAAATGCTAAATGCAGAGAGAATCGTGGGCTGTGAAGGCTTAACTTATGAACTTTGTAGGGGAAAGAAAACTTTGCTGGAACTGGGATACTGGTAAAAAGGTTGGTGCATTATTCTACTTCTTCCCTGAGAGTTTGATCAAAGTTGAATTTAAAAGTAGTGGACTGGTATGCTTGACAGAAGGTTTATTACAGAAAGATATGAAAGATGTCCAGTTTGGGCTGGAGAGATGGCTCAGCAATTAAAGTGCTTGACTGCAAAGCCTAAGGACTTGAGTTCAATTCCCCAGTCCCCACATAAAGCCAGATGCACAAGGTCACATGTGTCCTTTGGCCCATCCCTTCCCCTTTCAGCCCATCTCTTTTTTTATGAGAGAGAGAGAGAGAGAGAGAGAGAGAGAGAATTGGCATGCCATGGCCTCCAGCCACTGCAATCAAACTCCAGATGCATGTGCCATCTTGTGCGCATGCACAACCTTGCATACTAAGCCATCTCTCCAGCCCCTGCTTATCTCCTTATATTCAATTTTGGTTGTGGTTTTATCTTTCTAGATATTACCCACACTTACCCCTGTATTAGTCAGTGTTCTCTAGAGGAACAGAATGGATAGAATGAATTGTATTAAAAGGAAATGTATTGGATTAGCTTACACAGTCCAGCAATAGCAATAGCAGCAATAGGTTGGAGGCCCGAGAGTCAAGGAACCCAGTAGCTGCTCAGTCCACGAGGCTGGAGGCCTCAGCAGTCCCAATCCAGCACTGAAGGCCTGAAGGCGTCCTGGAGAGATGCTGCTCTTCAGTCCACCCTGGTCTTCAGTCCACACTGGAAAGCAGCAAGCACCAAGCAGAAAACACCAAGCAGCTAGTAGCACCGGCAGCCAGGTGGGAGAGAGAGAGCCTTTCTTCCCAGAGCTTCTTTTTATCAACCAGCCCCCTCCTCCAAGAGGGGCCGCCCACTCTGGGGGAAGGGCTTACCCCTGGGGGAAGGATTCTTCCTTTAGTTAATCCTTCCTAGAGGCAACCTCAGACACACTTATGAGGAATGTCTGTGGATTCCTAAACAGATCAAGTTGACACAAACTTAACCATCACACCCCCCTCTGCATAAATACTAATATTGAAATTACAAGCCAAGTCCCACATATCAGAGAACATGCAGTTTTGGTCCTTCTGAATTTGAGCCACTTCACTTAATATGATTCTGTACCGCTGAACAGAATTTCATTCTGTATGTGCACCACACTTTCATTATGCATTCATCTGTCACTGAGCTACTAGGCCATTTCCAATTCTTAGCTATTGTCATTTTCATCTGCATCCTGAAAAAACATCTCAAGGATGTCTTGCACATCAGTGAGTGAATTTTCTATATCCTTTCCATGCTTTGTCAACTGCAGTATGGGTTTTAATTTTACTTTTGCCCTTGGAAATTTTGTTTGTTTGTTTTTTTTGAGGTAGGGTCTCACTCTAGTTCAGGCTGACCACACCATTTAGTGGCCTTGAACTCACAGTGATCCTCCTACCTCTGCCTCCCGAGTGCTGGGATTAAAGGCATGTGCCACCATGCCTGGCTTGCCTTTAGAATTTTCTGAGTCTGATTCATCCACATTTTTAGCTTTTTTCGTCTTCCTCTGACTTTTTGGTTCCATGCACAGAGATCATGACTATTAGCAATCTTTTGTGGCTGTTTTCACACCGGGTCTCATTATGTAGCCCACATTTGCATCAGATTCATTATTCTCTTGCCTCAGTCTGCTGAGTTCTAGGATTAAAGCTACCACACCTGGCTCTTAGCAATCTTTTAATGAATGACCTTAGATAGTTTTGACTTTTTCTTCTGTTTCTGAAAACAAATAATTGTCAGGAATATTTTCTTTCTCTGAGTCTTCCAAGTTGTTCTAAATTCTGAGTTGATGGGTACCACTTCTAGTCCACATTCAGTTTCCAATCAGCTTTCCCTTATTGCACCTCTGTTGAGTGGCATCTTCTTCCTCTCATCCTTTCCTTCTCTGCTACCAAAAAACAGTGGTAGTAAGCAGAATAGTTCTCCCTATCTCTGAATGAGTAATGGGAGGATCTGCTTCATACTGCATCCTGTGCTAGTCTGCCCTCACTTCTTGCCCAGTTAATTTCTACAATTATTCTGTTTTGATTTTTTTTTTTAAATAAAAGACAGTGTGAGCCAGGCATGGTGGCACATGCCTTTAATCCCAGCACTCAGGAGGCAAAGGTAAGAGGATTGCTGTGAGTTTGAGGCCACCCTGAGACTACATAGGTGAATTCCAAGTTTCCAGGTTGGCCTGAGATAGAGTGAAACGCTACCTTGAAAACAAACAAACAAACAAACAAACAAACAAACAAACAGGCAAAACTCAGGAATTACCTTCCCCACAGTGTGGCTGCTGTAACTAAGAGATCAATGTCTAGCCTCTGGTTGGTGAAAACCCAAGTCTTTGAGACAAAATGGTTTTGGGAGCAAGAATTACATCCTTCAAACAATCTTCCTCCAGTTCTTCTCTTTCCTCAAGTAGTCCGTAAAGTGAAGTAGGACTTTGTTTTTCTCTCAGTCTAATTCTATTCACCTTAAAATGATTCCAACGCTGCTTACAAGTTTACATTTTGTTTTCTTTCACTCTCACTATTTTAATGAGTTTTATTTTTATAAGGTCATGAACTAGTTTAGTGAAAAAAATATAAAGCATTTCACTGGAGGTTTTAAAATCCAATTTTCACCGTATCCTCTCTTAACAAAATAATCTATAGATCCATGGACTATTCATGATTTTTGTTGACATCTGCTCTCATAGCTCAGCCAGTGAGGAATTCATCATTACCACAGCACTCCATATGCTTTTTCACTGCACATTTATCCATGAAATTCACCTGGCACAAATCCTCCCCTTTTTTGGCTTCTCGCAACTCTAGAACAGGATGTTTTCAATCACCCCCTTGTTTTGAGTCTGAGGACACTGGCTCCATTTTTTGTGAGTACAAACAAATAGTTTAATATGAATTATATCAATGGGTGAATTAATTTTTGACATAGAGTCTCACTATGTAGCCCAAATTAGCTTCAAATTCACAAGTCTTCTTTCTCAGCCTCCAAGTGCTAGGAATACATTCATGCACCACAATGCTGGGCTCCAACATGAATGTAATGTTATGAAGAATGTACTTTGAGCTAACTCAAATCCACTTAACTTGTTAATATCCATTTTCTAGATAATACAGGCAAACTGTTACTGGAAAATTCTTATTCATATAAACATTACCATGAAGATTTATTTTAAAATTTGTCCCAATAAATTTTATTTAAACTATTTTTAAAATATTTTTTATTTATTTATTTATTCAAGAGACAGAGAGAGAGAGAGAGAGAGAGAGAGAGAGAATGGGCGCACCAGGGCCTCCAGCCACTGCAAACAAACTCCAGATGCATGTGCCTCCTTGTGCGTCTGGCTTACATGGGTCCTAGGGAATTGAACCAGGGTCCTTTAGCTTTGCAGGCAAACACCTTAACCGCTAAGCCATCTTCTCCAGCCCTATTTAAACTATTTAACTTCTTAGAAGTGAGTTAATTTGCTGTCCCTGTTACAATCTCATATGGTTGCAAAGTTTGTCAGCCTAAATTTTGTCAAAATTCTTCTGATAGCTTTTAGTTGATAACAGATGCCATGGGCAGTAGAGATTCTGTACCTATGTTCATCTGGCCTCACCTGCAACACTCCACTTAAGGGCTTTCTCTCAGCCAGCAGCCCCAACCTGAAGCGCCAGGGAGTTAAAATCCCTGGGAACCACCCTAAGCCTTTGACCTATAGGAGTTGTAAGAAAATGTCCCAGCTTCCTAGTCCCTCTGGTGGGATGACTGTGGTGTGTGATACACTGACTTCCTGTTTCCAAGGAGGCAGAATTGAATTCTGGTGTCCCCGGCTTGGTGGAACATTGGTTGATGATCCCATCCTAACTTCTTTTTACAATTTTACATGAGACAGAGAAACAAAGAGGCTGACAGAAAGAGAGAATAAGTATGGGCGTGTCAGGACCTCCTACCCCTGCAAACGAACTCCAGATGCATGCATGACATTGTGCATCTGGCTTTACGTGGGTAGTGGGGAATCTGACCCAGGCTGTCAGGCTTAGCAAGCATGTACCTTGACCTTTCAACCATCTCTCCAGCCCCCATCTTATCTTTTATCTCTCCTACCTGCTTCTCAAATTACATCTACTCTCATTCTCTTCTCAGAGAACCCCAACTTAAGACTACAAATATAAGTCTATAAAGTTTTTGCCATTGTCAGTTTTATTGTGTTATTTTTCCCAACTCTGTTTTTTCCATTATTATATTCTTTAATTCTCAGAGAAAACATTTTCTTTATTGAGTTAAAATAAATCCATACTTTTTTTTTCATTCAGAACAAATTTACAGGCTAGGGAGATTAATGAGCAGTTAAAGGCACTTGTTTGCAAAGTCTGCTGGCCCAGATTACATTTCCCAGTACCCACATAAAGCCAGCTGTACAAAGTGGCACATGAATCTAGAGGTTGTTAGCAGTGGCAAGGCCTGGTGCACCCATACTCTCTGTATCTGTCTGTCTGTCTCTGTCTCTCTCTCAAATAAAGATATTTTTGAAAAGAACAAATTTTACTAGGCACTGTTTTATGTTACTTCAATTAGAATAGACTGGAGTGGAAGACTGACCATGTTCACCAGAAGGGTCAAGTCATGGGGTCTGGGTGGGGACAAACATGCTTACGTCAGAATCTCCTTCCTATACCCAGGAGGTGCTTTTTTGCTTTTCCTCTCTGGCAAGCCCTTTCCATATCCTTCTTGTAGAGAATGTTACTTATCTGTAGGACTAAGTAGAAAGTCAATTCTTCCCACAGAATTGGAGAAAAATTTTGCTGGATACACATCAGACAGAGGCCTAATTTCTAGAATCTACAAGGAACTCAAAAACCTAAACAATAAATCATCAAACAACCCACTCACAAAATGGGGCAGAGAACTGCACAGGGAGTTCTGAGGACGAAATACAAATAGCAAATGCACATTTAAGAAAATTCTCAACATCCCTAATCATCAGGGAAATGCAAATTAAATCAACCATGAGATTCCACCTTACCCCAGTAAGGATAGCCAACATTAAAAAAAAAAAAACTAATGAAAACAAATTCTGGTGAGGTTGTCTGTTGGTGGGAATGTAAGCTTTTAACAACCACTATGGAAAGCAATATAGAGACTCCTGAAAAGGATGAATATAGAGGTACCAACAGACCCAGCTATCCCCTTACTGGACGTTTACCCTAAAAGCGCCAAGCCTCAGTTCAGAGATATTTGCTCAACCATGTTTATAGCTGCTCAATTCATAATAGCTAAGAGCTGGAATCAACCCAGGTGTCCATCATTAGATGAATGGATAACTACGATGTGGTACATCTACATAATGGAATTCTACATAGCAGTAAGAAAAAATGACAATGAAATTTGAAGAAAAATGGTCAAACTTTGAACAGATCATTCTCAGTGAACTCACCCAATCACAGAAAGATAAGCATCTCATGGTCTCACTGATCTGTGGCTCCTAACCTGAAATTGCCAGAGATGCTGACACACCTAATAAACATTTTTAGGACTGGACAATAGGGATGGTGGGGAAGGAATGGAGAGTAAAGGGAGGATAAAAAACTGGACCCAATTGGAAAAGGTACCAAAAAATCCTTTAACCTGTAAGACACACTAAAAGGCTGATCCTTCATCAGGTGCTCAGAGAAAACACCTGAATCACAGGGGCCTCGAGAAGGTAGGATGAAGACTAACCTCAACCTTCTCCTGTTCCTCTCTTACCCCCTCTTCTTACTCTTCTCTCTCTCTCTTTCTCTTTCACACTACCTATAGTTTTCTTCCTTCTTTTCCCGTGGCACTGACCTGTAACTCCCAGTACCAGCATGTGGTCAAAACCCACAATGAGCTGTTCATCAGTGAGACCTACAAGGTTTCCCAAAAGAAGACAGATTTCTGTCAGAGTACTTGATGACCCACCAAAGGTTATTGGTAAGACCCTACTGCTGAAGACACCATATGTTATTGGGATGGAACATGAGTGACCTGGGTGGAATCTGTAAGAGACAGTCCCCAGACAGTTAGCTTGTCTAGTGCCAGAAAGTGCTACATGAGCAACTGGGGGAAAATGACCAACATCTGTCTAAGCAACTCGTAATGTAAACTACCCAGCAACGATCAACCTGACGTGATGCTCACACAAATGCAATAGTGGCACACAGCCATGGTGGATTACCAACTACTCTTGATTTGGCTAAAGGATCTGCTCAGTGGAACAGAACCCATACCTGGAACTGGAAATCAAGTCAGAACCATATCCACAAACGAGTTCACCCTCCAATCTCAAGCTCCCACCAATAGTGGGATACAAGAGGGCCTACACCCATTAAACTCACTCTAAAACAATAATGGCTATCCGTGTACCTTGCACTGACCTCACTCTCCAATGGAGAATTTGCTTCTTTTTTTCAGATGGACGTAGAACCTAAGGAGAGAATCAGCCCATCACACATCACCAGGGCACCAGCTGAACCCATAGAATAATTGGGAAAATGAGCAAGAGTGCTGCTTTCTCAGTGAACCTGGTATCAGCAGAGGTGTGAAGGAGATAGACACAGAGAACACTCAACCCCGACCAAACCAGAGATCCAGAGACACAGAGACTCCCATGACTTCATCACTGAAACAGACCTAAAATGAACCCAACATGGCTCAGGGAAATTAGTGGAAGAGGGGGCGGAAAGATTGTTAGAGCCATAAGTTGTATCATTATGCACAGAGACATTGTCTCTCCCCCATAACTGATGGCTATCCCCACAATGCAAGACCCACAATCTCCGAGGGGGGGCAGGGAGAAGGCCAACGATGGACCATCATGGCTGTATGCACATTATATAGGTAACTAATAAAAATATAGGCATAAAAAATAAAATAAAATAAAATGTTCAACATCCCCAACCATCAGGGAAATGCAAATTAAAACATCTATGAGATTCCACCTTACCCCAGTAAGGATAGCTAACATTAAAAAAAAACAACAACAAACAAACAAACAAACAAAAACAATGAAAACAAATGCTGGCGAGGCTGTGGAAAAATAGGAACAAGCTTCCACTGCTGGTGGGAATGTAAAATGGTTCAACCATTATGGAAAGCTATATGGAGACTCCTGAAAAGGATGACCATAGACCTACCAATGGATCCAGCTATTCCCTTACTGGGCATATACCCTAAGGGCTCCAAGCCTCAGATCAGAGACATTTGCTCAACTATGTTTATAGCTGCTCAATTCATAATACTTTAGAGCTGGAATCAACCCAGATGTCCATCATTAGATGAATGGATAACAATGATGTGGTATATCTATACTATGGAATTCTACATAGTAGTAAGGAAAGATGAAATAATGAAATTTGAAAAAAAATGGTCCAACATGGAACAGATCATTCTCAGTGAGCTCAACCAATCACAAAAACATAATCATCGCATGGTCTCATTCATTTGTGGCTCCTAACCTGAATCCACCTGAGATGCTGCCAAACCTAATAAGTACCCTGAGGACCAGACAATAGGGAGGGTGGGTGGGAGAGAGTGAGAGGGTGGGAGGGAGCGAGAGGGTGGGAGAGAGCGAGAGGGTGGGAGGGAGGGTAAGGGGGGATACAAATAGGGACCTAAAAGGAAATGGTACTATAAAACGCTATATGCTGAACAAGAGGCTAAAACATTGATCCTTCAGCAGGCCCATAGAGGGAACACCTGAACCACATAGAACAGGAGAGAACATCATGAAGACCAACCTTAATCTTGTCCTGCTTCTCTCTCTCCCTATCCCTCTCTCTCTCCCTCTCCTATGTATACTCACTTTCTCTTTTATATTACCTATCTTTTTCTTCCTCCACCTTCCTTGGTGCTGACTTATAACTCCCAGTACCAGCATGGGGTTAACTTTCATGATGAACTGTTGATCCGAGAGATCTACGAGGTTTCCCCAAAAAGACAGATTTCTTTCAGAGTTCTTGATGACCCACCAAAGGTTAAGGGTAAGACCCTACTGTCGAAGACAGCATAAGCGGGTGAGACAAAACATGGAGAGACCTGGTCAGAATCTGGAAGAGGGTCAGTCCCCAGACAGTTAGCTAGTCTAGTGCCAGAGGGTGCTACATGAGTGACTAGGGGGAAATGATTGACATCTGTCCAAACTACTCGCAGTTTAAGCTACCCAGCAAGAAACAACATGTCGCAATGCTCAAACAAGTGCAGTAGTGGCACACAGCCATGGTGGGCAACCAACTGCTCTTAATTTGACTAATAGGTCCACTCAGTGGAATGGAACTCATTGCTGGAACTGGGAAATAAGTCAAAACCATGTACAAAAAAATGAGCCCAGAGCCAGGCGTGGTGGTGCACGCCTTTAATCCCAGCACCCGGGAGGCAGAGGTAGGAGGATCGCCATGAGTTCAAGGCCACCCTGAGACTACATAGTGAATTCCAGATCAGCCTGGCTAGAGTGAGACCCTACCTCAAAAACCGAAAAAAAAAAAAAAAAAGAGTCCAGCCTCCAAGATCAAGCTTCCACCAAATGTGGGCTAGAAGAGGGCCTACACATATAAAATTCTCTATAAAATAACTAAGGCCATTTTATCTATCTAATACTAACTTCTCTCTACATTGGAGAATTTGCTTATCTTTTTCAGATGGACGACAAACCTGAAGGAAGGATCAGCCTATCACACCTCACCAGGGCCCCAGCTGAAACCATAGAGTAATGTGGGGGAAACGGCAAGAATACAGCTTTCTTGGTGAACAGGACACCAGGAAAAGGCTGAAGGAGATAAACACAGAGAACATCCAACTCCTACTAAGCCAGATATCCAGAGACACAGAGACTCCCAAAACCTCATCACTGAAGTATAACTAAATGTGGCTCAGGGAAATTCACGGAAGAGGGGGCAGAAAGAATGTTAGAGCCACAAGTTGGGTCATTATGCACAGAGACTTGGCCTATCCCCCATAACTCTTGACTACCCCCACAATGCATGACCCACATTCCCCACTGATGAGAGTCCCTTTGGAGGGTGGAGGACAGGGAGGAGGATAATGGAGTCACCAATACAAATATAAAATTAGAATAATATAAACAAAATAATAAATTATTAACAACAAAAAAAGAAAGTCAACTCTTCCATGAAACTTTGCCTCATTCTCAATGGAGTTTATAACTTTCTGTGCTCCCACAATATTCTTTTTCCTCTACTTAGCACTTTTTCTTGCTTTTTGTGATTTTTTGTTGTTGTTGTTTTGAGGTTGGGTCTCACTCTAGTCCAGGCTGACCTGGAATTTACTATGTAGTCTCAGGCTGACCTCGAACTCACAGAGATCCTCTTCTCTTGGCTTCCCCAGTGCTGAGGTTAAAGGCATGCACCACCATGTCCAGCCTTATTTTTCTTTTGAGACAGGTCTTAGTTGTCCAGGCTGACCTGGAATTCACTCTGTAGCCCAGGCAGGCTTTGAAATGCAATCATCCTGCCTCATCATCTGGAGTAGCTAGGATCACAGGCCTATATCACTGGGACTGGGGAGTTGGCTTTTGTTTTTTTTTTTGGGAGAAAGACACAGAGATAGAGAGAGTGGGAGAGGGAGACAGATAGAGAATGTGCACGCCAGCAGCCTCTCAGCTGCTGTGAATGAACTCCAGATGTTTGTGCCCCTTGTGGGTAAGTGCGGCATTGCGCCCTTGAGTCACTTTGCATCTGGCTAAACATGGGACCTGGAGATTGGAACCGGCATTCTTAGGTTTAGCAGGCAGGTGCCTTAACTGCTAAGCCCTCTCTCCAGCCTGGGAGTTGGCTTTAAAAATTTTTTATTTTATTTTTGGTTTTTCGAAGTAG
>PVKW010024777.1:0-31463 GCA_004027895.1 Orientallactaga bullata
ATGGGGAGGGGGGAAGGCAAGGACCACAGAGTGCTGGGGGGGGGGGGCTTCATGTCAGAATCAGGACATCACACTTTTCTGCAAATAATAAAGTCTACATTTTTGGTAAAACTGTTCAAACACCAGAGTTCTAGTATCCATGACCCAAATTAAAGAAGAAACTATAGTTTGAGGATTTGTTTCATGTTTTAAACTATGAAACTCCATTTTTTAAAATTAGATGGAAATTATTCTTTCCTCCAGCCTACCAATGTAAAAATTGGAAATAAAGGAATGCTCCTTGTGGAGATGGGATTCAGGTGTCCCCCATAAACTTAGGTGTTCTGAATGCTAGCTGATAGAGATTTGGGAATTAAAGCCTCCTGGTGGCAGTGTATTGTTGGGGGCAGGCTTATGAGTGTTATAGCCAGTGTCCCCTTGGCAGTGTTTGGCACACTCTCCTCTTGCTATTCTCCACCTTATGTTAGCCAAGGCGTGATGTCCACTCTCTGCTCATACCATCATTTTCTCCTGCCATCATGGAGCTTCCCCTTGAGCCTGTAAGCCAAAATAAACCCCTTTTTGTCTCCCCAAAAGCTGCTCTTGGTTGGGTGATTTATGCCAGTAATGTGAACCTGACTGCAATAGTCCTGCGCACAAATATTTTAATCTAGGCCTCAGTCCTGGTAGAAGTGCCTGATCATGAGTTACATGCTAAAGTGTTTCTTTTCAAATAATGTGTGCATGTGTGTGAGTGTGTAATATGTTCACATGGAGTGAATGAGAGAAAGAGAAACCCACGCAGAGAGATTATCCCAACAATTAGGAAATCATGAAAAGAAAAAGTAATACTTTTTTTTTTTTTTTTTTTTGCCATCTGGCTCAACAGTAGTTTGTGTGTGTGTGAAATGTATGTATAGCCTTAGATTTTTTACCAAGATTTCAAATGACCCAAGATGTCTATATGGAGTACTGCATGGACCAGTTGCTCAGGTTCAGTCAACAATGCAGATCTCAGCTTCCCAGAGAGTTAAAGGGTATTCACACAAGGCAAGGCTGTGGTGAGAGGATGATCATATGGCCTGCATGGAGAGGAAAGTATGGGTCCTGAGAAGTAGCACTTGGCTTGGTCCTTGGAGCTCAGGTTCCTTTTGAGATATCAGAATGTTCCCTAGTTCTCAGCATGGCTGTCACTTGAGGCCTCTTTGGCACAGAGTTTCTCTAGGTATTGTCTGATCTAAGTTCCACACTGAGCCTCATTGTTTTCTTCTCCTTTTAAACACATACCTCAGGGCTCTTTGCTTGACATGTGTGGCTTGGATTATTTAATCACTGTACAAGTTACTTTTTTAAAAAAAATTATTTGCTTATTTATTTATTTGAAAGAGATAGAGGGGGAGAGAGAGAGAGCATGCTCACACCAGGGCCTCTAGCTGTTGCAAATGAATTCCAGATGCATGTGCCCCTCTGTGCATCTGGCTTATGTGGGTTCTGGAGACTCAAACATGGGCCCTTTGGCTTTGCAAGCAAATGCCTTAACTGCTAAGCCATCTCTCCAGCCCCCAGCTACCTTTTGCAATTGCATGGCCATAATATCTGACAGAAACAACTTAAATGAAGAAAGATTTATTTGGGGTCATAATTTCAGTCAAAATGTCAAGGAAGGCAGAACAGCTTAGTTCATAACAGTGCTGGGTTGAGGCTGGTCACGTCATGTTAGACAAGGAAACAGAGATCAACATCAAAGCTAGGACACCAGCTTGGGAACAAGCATTCAATACATGACCCTGGGGCTGGAGAGATGGTTCAGTGGTTAAAGGCACTTGCTTACAAATCCTAGTAGCCTGGGTTTCATTTCCCAGTGCCCACATAAAGCCAGATGCACAATGTGGCATATGCATTTGGCATTCATTTTCAATGGCAGGAAGCCCCATTCCCTCTCTCTCCGTGTTCTCTCTCTCCTTGAAAATTAATAAAAATATTTTTTTAAAAATATGAGTGGTGGGCTGGAGAGATGGCTTAGTGGTTAAGGCACCTGCCGGCTAAGCCTAATAACCCAGTTCCAATCTCCAGGTCCCACGTATAGCCAGATGCAAAGTGATGCAAGGGCGCAATGCCGCACTTGCCCACGAGGGGGCACACGCATTTGGATTTCATTCACAGCAGCTGAGAGACTGCTGGCACGCCCATTCTCTATCTGTCTCCCTCTCCCTCTCTGTCTGCCTCTCTCTGTGTCTCTCTCCAAAAATAAAATAAAATAATAAAAAATAATAAAAATATGAGTGTAATGGGGGACAGTTCAGATTGAAACAATAGCAATTCCAAAATCTTATCCTATACTTTTTTCAGAATGTATTTTGAGAAGGTATTAAGACCTTCTCAGAGGTGCCTCCTGACCACTACCCTAGGCGATGGTATACTTGAAATATTCTCTCTCATATCATCTGACCTCTAACTGGACAGCAGGGTGGATGTCACCTCCTGAGTCACCTCCAAAAGTGCCTTTGAAACCTCAAACCAGACAACCAGAAGCCCTGGTTGGATTCTTGCCACTCACATTAGGAATGGCTATATCTTTCCTTGCCAAGGGGGAAGTTTACTTCTTCTCTGTTTTCAGGTAGGTATATTCTTTTCTTTTCTTTTATTTATTTATTTTAGAGAAAGAAAGAGGTAGAGAGAGAGAGAAAATGGGTGCATCACAGCCTCCAACCACTGCAAATGAACTCCAGATGCATATGCCACCTTGTGGGTACTGGGGCATCAAACCTACATTCTTAGGCTTTGCAGGCAAGTGTCTTAACTGCTAAGCCATCTCTCCAGCCCTGGGTGGCATATTCTTGTCTCACTCTGAAGACAACCTTGTAGTTCAAGTTTCTGCATGAAAAGGCAGAGGTCTGTCACCCTGGAAAGCTGTGTCTCTGGGTTGAGTTAGGAATGCTGGGCGATGTGTATAGCACCCTGAGTGCACCAAGATGTTTGGGCTCTATCAGGCTGCCAGCCACAACTTCGACCCAGCATCAATGGGGAGTATGAATTATACTCCTCCATCTTTGAATGCCATTCCAGAAACACTCATTCTGTTCGCAAAGCTCACTCTGGGATTAAGAGGGCACACCCCATCAAATGGTCAGGCACATCTCTTGTGACAGGTCATCTTTGTGCTCCATTCTAAAAGTCTGTAATCATTTGCTAGCTCTAAGTTGACACGGCAGGGTTTCCTTTCTAACTGCATTCTAACCACAGATTTTGTTTCAAAATTCTCTTGAAGTGATCCTCGTTATTGAGGCAGGTAAATGTATGCAGTTAGGGCTGTTTGCACACAACAAGGACAGTTTGTATTCTACAGGATCTGCTGCACTGGGAAAGGACCCAGATTCCTTTCCCATGATGTCTCCTCCCTGGCTAATGGTTCTGAAGAGTTTTTGTTTTAACTATAGTTTATTATAAATATGTGTATTTAGGGGACATTTCCCTTGCAGCAATATATGAAATAAAAATTTATAATGGAAAAATACCTACAACTCCAGAAAGAATGGTATCACAAAATCCTGTGGACCTGATACAGATAAATTTCTGTGAGGGGGCCACAGAGTGCTTCCTATAACCCCAACTCCTAAGTTCATGTCTGTAATTAACTAAAGATTTGGCAACTCTGACTGAGATTGACTTTTATACCAGCACACTTTATTCAAATATTAAGGGATGTTAAATAAGGAAATGGGTGGAGGGTTTGAGGGCCAAATGGGAAGGGAAAGTGACCATGACTGGAGAGATCAGGGAAAATACATCACATGATCTGGGAGCTCATGTAAACAAACATGGACCTTAGATCCAAAAAGTCCGTGATAAGAATTTTAAAAAAGCATGAGCTTCCTAAGAGATTAAAAATGTCTCGCCCACCCTGGCAGCCTGGCTGTCATGTGGGAGAGAGATCATCAAATAGGTACAAAGATGCAGGCACAGACTTGTATGCAGCTCAAAGGCCAGTGAGGAAAAGAAACCTTCTCCATAGCCCCAGATAAAATATATTTTAGAGTCTTTGCTCAGGAAGAGGTGGTTACACCTGCACCAGGTATACTAGCCAACTGGCTTGGGCTCAGAGGAGGAATCCACCCACACTTGGGCAGGATCTGATTGGGTGAGTTGAGTGCTGTGACAGAAGCAGGTGGGGTTGAAATAGATGGGGTGAGCAGAGATGATAGGCATGGCAAGGGTGTGAAGATCGCTCCTTCAAGGGCCATACTGCCTACCTGTGGCTAACCTCATAGACCCATCCCCCAGTTCAGTGATTATCAAGATTACTCCACATTTTTTATATTTGATAAATTTTTATAGCAAATTCAGGTTTCTCTTCATTTTGCTCCTACATACTTGAGAACTGATTGTTAAAAAATAGGGATTTTTAAAACCTAACAATATGACCATACCATCTATTGAATTGTGTGGTTGCATTAAGCAGGACCAGATCCCCCCCCCCATGCATTTAGCGACTCCCATGTGTCTTTTGAGTGGCTTTGATTGCTAGCCATTGACTTGTTGAAGCTGTTTGTCTAAAGCTGATGTTTTCATGATACCATTGAACTTGTCCTGCTCGCCACACTCTCTCCCAACACATGGCATTACTTCTGCTTTTGATAACCTGAGTTCTTTGCTACAAAGCTACATTCCCCCATCGGTTAAATCTTTATTGTCCCAGAGAGAGTAATGTATAAGAAAGGGACCATAAATGCAGAAATCTGTCCCTGTAATTGACAAGGTCCAGAGCAGATGGTAGTCTGGGTATCTTGAATGTTCTCCATTCTCTGTCTCCCTCATCCTCTCTCTCTTACTTTACAAACTCATAAATCCTTACAGAGTTAATTCATTTTGATGAAGGATTTTGGAATTCAGGAGTTCTCTACAATTTATGAACCCCAAGTTTTGGTTTTGTTCTACCTTTAATAAAAAAAATTAATAAAGATGGACTCAAGAAGAATAAATTATGAATTATTAAGTTTATTTAGGAGGAAATCACAAACCGTGAGATTTATTTAAAGGAGATTGGGGTCTAGGAAGGGAGGCTAAGCACGTGGGAAGTAGGAAACAAACATGCTGTCAGGTGGAAACACTGTATAGTTTATATAGTTCACTTAAGAGAGATTGTGGTCTTTCAAAAGAGACTAGAGTGAAGCTGCAAACACACGGAAAGTCCACTTGAGAGAAACTGAGGCCTTTGAGACTAGAATAAAGCTGCAATCATGTGGAAAGTGGAATCTAGAAGCTTGTCAGGGAGACTTAGCAGGGACACCCATAGCATCTACCCCAAGTTTCCTCATTGAAGAAAAAAGGTCAAATGGTGGTGACTTAAGGAACAGTAGCAGAGAGGAAAGATAATGAAGAGAGTCGCACTCATAATTACCCTGAGTTTGGAGTAAGTACACAGGTAGCGAGTCTAGAGTTGATGAGATCACTACTGTGGTACATTTGGAGACCAGAGAAAACTCATGCATGTAATCAAAGTGAGAAGTTACCCGAAACTATAAAGCATAGAGAAGCAGAAGTTTTAGATCAAGAAACAATGCTATGCTATCCCACCCTGACCCAGCCTGGGTAGGGGGTAGAGGCCAGAGTCACATGTGTCCAAGCAGCAGAGGGTAAGAGCTGGAGAGAGTCTTTCTCTCTCTCTCTCTCTCTCTCTCACACACACACACACACACACACTCACTCACTTAGGGCCACACCAAGAGAGGGAGAGGCTGGAATGCCACAGCCTTTATAGAATAAGATTCAAGGAAAAGAACTGATTTGGTAGGTGGATCCCAGACCCAGTCTAGTGTATTAGACTGTGGGCAGCGGGGGTGCTATACATCAGTCTCTATCAGACACAAGTTCCATTTTGCCAAGAGTTCCATTCTTGTGCCAGGGCAAGGTGACATTCCAGGTGGCTCCTCCTGGTTCTCCTTGATCCTCAATCTCTAACTGAAATTGCCTAAAAAAGCTAGCGTTCTCTTATCCTCCTTCAATTTTACTCAGCTATGTCATTTTCTTTTTAATTTTCCCCTGTCTTTGGCAAGTTAGCTTCTCTGAATTTGATGTACATTCTTGGCCCTCATGTCATACAACATCCCCCAGAACTCCTGTTCATTTCTTTACCGAACCCTGGAATTGGTCAATCCTTTGAGAACTCAGCCTTCTACTTTGGGAGATCTTGTACTGTCTTGGAGGCCTGTCTCCACTTGCCCTGGACAATTGGTTCTACCTGCCCTATGGAGGATGTGTGATTCCTCATGTCATTGTGTTGACAGTTTCTGGTTTATTTGGCAGTGGAGGTGAGAGGGAGGTATAGTTAGGATGACTGGACTCCTGAAAGTTAAAAAAAAAAAACTAATATCTGCACTACTAGCTAGAAATCAAAGATGATCTGACTTCTTATCTCTCGCTTAGTTCCCTAGACCATTTTTCCACAAATAACCAGGGCTCCTCCTGGGAAGGAGGACTTTCATAGAATTGGAACATTATGGTTGGTCAAGTTTAGCTCCCAGAACTCAGTGTCAGGGCTGATTTCTTCTTGAGAAAGTCCCTCACCCTAAACAACCAGCTGTCCCTCTAGTTCTCCTGAGCTGGAAGACAGCCCACCACTACAAAGGTTATAAATACCTTTGTAGACTAATCACTTGGTGTGGTAATGTGAATAGGTGGCCCCCGATATATTCAGTGTTTTATTAGTTTATAGTTTGCCTCTGCAGCCACCTGGCTGGAGTCAGTGTCTCTGGGTGGATCTTAAGGTGTGGTGGTGGGTTTAGGATTTCAATCTAGAAGATATGCAACATGTGCCTAGCTGGAGTTCTTGAGATGTGCTGTGCTATGTGGCTTTTGGCTTGTGGCTTCTTTCTCTGAGTTTGGTCCTGTGAAATCAGGCCAGCTTTTTCTGCCATTATGGAACTTCCCCTGGATCTGTAAGCTTCACTAAATCCCTTCCTCCATAACTGTGCCTGGTCAGGAAGTTCATCTCAGTGAACCTGAAGCTGTCTGCTACACTTGGGAACTTCCAACTATGGGTGAGCTTTTTTTTTTTTTTTCCTAGGCTAGGACTGGGCTGGCTTAGTTTAGGCCCAGCCAGAAGAGCCCCCTACCCCTTACTCTCCACATGGGTTCTTTAACCCCTCCAGCTCCCCACATGGCAGGAGTTCCTTGAACTTTTTTTTTTTTCTTTTCTTTCCACAGTCTTGACAGGCCCTCCATGTGGGATCTCTAGCCACATGGATACCTTTCGTTGGCTCTGTACTTCCCTCAATAAAATATAATAATTTAATCATTATCCTTCTGAATCTTTTTTTATTCAATTCTTTAATTAAAATTGGAAACAAACCTAGGATTTGGGGTTCAAGGACCCTGTTACAGATGGTGAGCCAGATGGAACTATCTTGAGAAGGAAAATTATTATTAAATTATGGGAGAAAAAGGGAAGCATATTTTCTGGCTGTGAGCATAACTTGGGGTATTTCTACTGCTTCTCTCTGCTTGCAGGAAAATTTGCTTGCTTTCTGTTCATGCTGGGCTTCTCCAAACATCCGGCCATGCTTAACAAGACTGAACTCCAGAGCTTGGGATCTTGTCCTGTTGAGCTGTGGGGGTTGGGGCCTCATGGCGACATGGAGGCTCAGGAACAAATGGCAGCTGGGCAGAATGACTTCTAAATTTTCTTTTCCCCTTTTTTTCCTTTTTTCCATTACAAGCCACTGTGCCACAAGACATATGGTTGCCTGTGGGGGTGGGAGGGTGGAGCTCATACTCCTGCTCTGGTCTCTACCCCTCCTGTGACACATGCCTCTGCCCAGTTCAGTTGCAGACTTGAGGCCAGAGTGCAGAAAGCTGCTGCCTAAATGAGAAGGAGACAGAAACTGCCCCAGCTAAGCCCTCTGACTAGGTGCTTCGCTGGAAAGGTTTCTTCAATAGGCTTGGGTCTATGTAACAAGCCTCCTTCCCCCATGGAGCTGAGGCCTGCAGCTGTGTCAACTGGGTGAGGGAGGTAACTACACTGTCTCTCAGGAAATACAGAGAAACAATGAGAAAGGCATGCCTGATGGTGCTTGCTAACTGCCATGTTTTTCTGCCAGTGTGCTCTATGATAAATATATCTTTACATAACAGTAAATAATATATTCATACAGATATCATGAAAAAAGTAAAATGAGCTAGGCCTGATGGTACAAGACTATTGTCCTAGAGACTTGAGAAGCTGACACAGGCGGATTTCCAATTCAAGGGTCTAATGTGATAACCTGACCCCACATTTAAAAAACATGTGACTTTTAAATTGTTTGGTAAAAATAAGTACATAAATTTAGTTGACATTTTCCAAATTACTTAATGATTAAAAACAACTCATCAATAACTATACTTGGTATTTTCTCCTTTGTTTAGGCTTTGAACAGCTAAGATGTTATTCATAGACACCTTTTGGCATCTTTATTATGTGTGATAAATTACAGTATGACTTTCCTAATCCAAACAGTCTAATATTTAAAGATATGGAAAGCTGAATTCTGAAAATAGGGATGGTGCCCCCTTTATCTCAGACCCCATACAAACTTAAGCCATGTGTCTGCCAGACTTTGTCCAGAGACAAAATTTATCTCTAACAAAAAAAAAAAAGGGAGTGACAAAAACATCTAACTTTGGTTCTCTTTATTGTTCCTCTCTTTTGAACACCTGAAGTCATCTCTGAGAAAGCCAAAAGCCACACAACACAACACACTTCAGGAACTCCAGCTGGCACACTTTACATATCTTTAGATTGAAATCTCAACCCCACCATCACACCTTAAGATCCACCCAATGACACTGCCTCCAGCCAGGTGGCTGTAGATGCAAGCTATAAACTAATGAAATACTAACTATATTGAGGGACATCTATTCAAACTACCACAAATGACTAGTGCCACTCCTTATATGACATGATGTAAGGCATATACAAAGGGCTAAGGAAAAGGTCAAGAGGAACTCAAGCTTGGAAGCTGGCCTTGAAGGATGAGCATGGATATCCTATCTTGAACCTTCTTTGCTCCAAGAGGCACATAGACTGCTATGTGTCGTCTCCTTTTGAATGGGGGAAAATTTAGGTTAGGACTCCTATAGAAAGGAGATTTAAAAACCCAAATTTCAGCCAGGCATGGTGGCACATGCCTTTGATCCCAACATTCAGAAGGCTAAAATATAAGCATCACTGTGAGTTTGAGGCTACCCTGAGACTACATAGTAAA
Source organism: Orientallactaga bullata (assembly GCA_004027895.1). Taxonomy (NCBI): domain Eukaryota; kingdom Metazoa; phylum Chordata; class Mammalia; order Rodentia; family Dipodidae; genus Orientallactaga; species Orientallactaga bullata. The sequence continues at coordinate 9,222 of PVKW010024777.1, forward strand.
TTCCAAGTCAGTTGGGGCTAGAATGAGACCCTATCTCAAAAGAAAAAAATAACAATTTCTTTTCCCAAATCCAGCCGGAGGGATGCTATCCTCCAACAAGAAGATTTGAGACAGAATGGGGCATAACCTAACTCCAGTTTGTTTCAGATGGGACAATTAGCTTCCAGAACACACCAAAAGTGTCTGCTAGCCTGTCTCCTTAAAAACTGGTTTCATTTCGATAATACAGGGAGAACAGAAATTGCCTGTTACTTTTCTCCAGAGACCTAAGGAGACAATTAGAAAACATACTAATGTAACTCCAGATACCATGGAAGTTGATATTCTTCTTAAAAATAAATTTTTAACTCAATGAACATTTTACAAAATGAACATTTTGTAAAAAAATTACAAAAATTGGTAGTTGAACCAGAGAAGAGCTTAAAACAATTGCTCCAGGTAGCAGCTTCTTTTTATTATAATTATAAATCAAAAAAAAGGAACCAGGAAGAGAGATAAAAAAGAAATAAAAATAGGCATTACCCAGAGATTGTAATGGGAATGAAGGTTGCTCAGAGAAGGGCCCTCCATTGAAATATTTAATTGGATAAAGTCTAAAATATGATGACTTGATGACAGTGTTTTAACCAGTATAGAAACTGAGTCCAGCAGTTCACAATGTCAGTGTGTTCATGGCTTAAGGGCTATAAAAACTGACTTTAAGACACTCAGTAAAGAAAATTAAGTTCTTCTATTTGTCAAGATCTTAACTATTAAAGAAACAGTATTAAGAAAAAGGTTCAGGGATGGGGAGATGGCTTAACAGTTAAGGTATTTGCCTGCAATGCCAAAGGATCCCAGTTCAATTCTCCAGGATCCATGTAAGGCAGATGCACAAGGGGCACATGAGTCTAGAGGTTGTTTGCAGTGGCTGGAGGCCCTAGCATACCTTTTCACTCCCTCTCCCTCTCCCTCCCTCCCTCCCTCCCTCCCTCTCTCTCTCTCTCTCTTTCTCTCAAATAAATAAGTAAATAAAATATATTTTAAAAACAAGGTAAAGGTTCACACATAAGTGTTTAATTTCCAAAGATAAGGTCCTCATACATAATGACATTTGGACTTTTAAAGATAGCTTCTGTTTTGTTTGTGCTAATTCTATCAAAAGGTCATCTCTAGGTTTAATCACTTATGTTTAAATTATTTAATTTGTCACTATAACCTTTATCCTCTTTTTAGGTAAAATATGTTGGGATAGCTTGCCTAAAGTTTATCAATTTTAAGTCATGGGTAAAACATAAAATTGTTTCATGTTAATAAAAGTTCTTATTATACATAAAATCAATTGCTATCCAAAATTAAGCTAAAAACATTGGTTGTCAAATAGTGTTTTCTCTTTCAAAGTAAATTTGTCAAAAGTTGTAGCTGTTTTGGCTCAACAATGACCAGAATCTGCTCTATTATATGCAAAGTAACTGTCTCATTTCTGGCATCTCAAGTGCAGTGTTTATAACAAAATTAACTCTTAAGACATATTCTTTGCTTTAGGGTACAGCCTCATGCTTAAACAATGGTCCTCAGCTGAGAGAAATAATTTCAAGCTCTTTGGTTTTGTTTCTAATGTTTTCTGGGTAAGTAGTACCTACACAGGTATCTGAACTAATCCAAGATCTTTTCAAACACAGGTGCCAGGACATTATACTCTTTTATTTGTTTCTTTGGTGACAATTTCTAGGTTAAATTATTTTATATTTGTATTATTTTCAAGACTGGTAACAGGGTCTGTCTATATTTATAACAATTAGATATTTAAAGAATAATATGTGCCTCCTTTCTATGCTTCAGATATGGCCTATGCTGCCATAGGACAACTAAAAAGGGTTGGACAAAATGACATTAAGCTCTTGTGCCATTCTTTAACTAGATCTGTCTCATTAATAAGATTTGCTACATACATCCAGGTTGGTGTAACTTCCTTTCTAAATGTTCTAATAACGTATGTAAAATCTAAAGCCAATTGGATTCACCAGAGCTACAAAAAAAAAAAAAAAAAGCCAATATTTTGGCCCCTGCTTCCAGGTCATGAGGCCATTGGAGATGATGGGACACTTCTGCACTGACCACCTGGTAGGTCCCCTATTTTCCTTGTCAGGGAGGATATGATAGAGATCCAAAAACAAAACAACACCAAAAAAATAAATAAAGTACAATCTAAAACCAGAGAGTCACAACCAAAAAAAAAATCAGTCCTCCTGGCTTCCCAAAAAAGAAAAAAGTCTATTTGGTCAGCATGGTACTGACTCATCCTAACAAGCAACACTGATATTGGGGAACTCCTGCCTCCCTAATGTCTCCTTTGGAGAGCCATTGATGACCTCTAGACTTAATCCTTGATTAAATTTTGGCTATCTGTTTGGTCTTAAACGCTCAAAAAACAATGTATAACAAAAATAAAGGGATAGCTCAAATATTATATTAATGGATTATTAAGTAACACAACAAAAGGTTTCCAAAAAGAAAACCAAACAAGACATATTGGTCCCCTCTCTAATAGTTATAATTTTACAATAAAAAATAGATGTCAAAATGGTTGTTTTCAAATATAAAATACATATGGATATCTCTGACCAAGGGTCACTTAATTCAAAAGACATCCTTATACTGTAAACAATGGTAAATCTCTTCTAATCTGTGCTAGGACATCATTACATAAGACCTGAGGCCAACATATTGTACAGCCCCTAATGACACCCATTGGCTCTATGGTACCAACCTTTGGCCCTTACTATCCCAGAACAAATTAAGAAATGTATACTCTGTAAGACTATTATACAAAATATGGTATATTCACCATTACCAAGGTTAAATTTTGTGTATATATTCCTGATAATGCTGCTAATTGTAAGGTTTGGAAGTTACCAAGACCATGCAGACCATTCTGAGGCAAAGATGAAAGCTTTTATTCAGGAAAAGCATGAGCTTCCAGGACTGATTCTCAACAGAAGAGCACAGCCAACCTGAATTTGTAGGTAGTGGGCTTTTTAGGGCTTCTTCAGTTGGGGGAAGGAGAGTAAGGGAAATGAAGTCATTTGTTCTTTACATTAGCCATTTCAAATAGCTAGGCTGTGAGACCAGAACAGTGACCAGATGATTTACCAGATAAGGTGCAGGAAAACATGACCTGGGGGCATTATTAGGCAAGGAAGGGATAATGGCTGGGTAGTTTCTTGAGGAATGTGAATAATCTACTTCTTTATGTCTCTGTCGCCATTCTGCTGTCCTTGGTGACTCCATCTTGGTATCCCAGCCTAACCTAACATTCTAGCCTTTTGTTAATGACAATGGACAGTGGTTTCTTTCTTCTGTAGTATCCTCACGCTGACCATGGGGGGAGGGGAACAAGTTCTTATGGGAGAGGCTGGATAATGTGGTCAATGGGTCTCCCTTCAGAGCAGGTGATGAGGAGATGGTTTCTCAGTGGCTGGAGGCTGGTAGGATGTAGAAGAGGGACAGGTCAGTAAAAGTTGGTTGAATTTTTGGTGGGTGAATTGGTCCACTTGATTTTGAATGTGTCTCACAAGTCAGAGGGCCAGGACAAGTAGCAAGAATAGTCCAGATATAGACCCTAAGAGTGGCAAAAGCCAGGGCCATATCGTCCCAAAGATGTTCCATGATCCAGAGGGAACTGGTGTTCATACCTGAAGCTGGTCGGCCAAGTTGTTTAGTTTTTTAATTTCAACCTCTACCTTGCCTGATTGATTAACATAGTAACACCATTCCTCATTCAGAAAAAGACAGGTTTCTCCTTTGTCAGCTGTCAAGAGGTCTAGGGCTCGGTGGTTCTGTAGCACAACTGAGGCCAGAGAAGTAATTTGTTCTTGAAACAGTCACAAGGCCTAGGTGGACCCCTGGACTGTGATTCCCAGTTCTGTAGAAAGTCTTTCATAAGAGATTAGGCTGTGTCTCAGGCCTCTTGCAGCCAGTCCTGTGGCAGCTACAGAGGCTGCCAGCCTTACCCCTATCATCACAGGCAGGTGGACAGCCATTTTGTAATGATGATCCTGCTTAGGAAGAAGGACTTCCAGCTCTCCCTCCATACACATGGTGAGGCTAGGTACCAACGTGACTGGGTGCAAGGGGCGAGTGCATTTTCAGAGAGATCCAAGTATACAGCATGGAGTCACACCAAAAATAAATTCCCTTAGGTAAGGTGTGGTTTTTAACAATAGAGTTATGCGCGAAAGCTCCTGACCAGCATTGAGAGATGTCCTTATGCCAGCAATCAAGGCAGTTCAGAAGGAAACTGGGATAAGGAATTTGGAGAGAGGGTGCCAGAAGCATGGAGTATCTGAAGCAGAGGTGACATTGAACAGGGGGACTTCAGTAATGAAGGGCCACTCGAGTGAATCACACAGGAAGCAGGGAGTGTGATTGGTAAAATTGAGTTGATTGAAGTGAGAGAGAAGCATTTAAGGATGGTCATTCAGGGGGTGGTGCAGAAGGTTAGATCATGCAAATCCTCCTGGAGCTTGCTGTCAGCCTGTTTGATGTCTATAGCAGTCTGGATATGGGCATTTTAGGCCATCCTTAGGGGCATTGGAATGGATCTAAATATTTCTATTTGGCTCCCACAGCGAGAGCCCATAGTGTATTGGGTTGCCACCCCTACCATCCCTTCTGCCCACTTTGGTCCCGTGGGTCTGTGATAGAAAAAATTCTAAGTACCCCCTGAGATTTGAGCTGTGGTGGTTGGATGCCATAGCATTTAGTTGGGTGAAAGCAATGGTACCTACAGGATGGTGAGATCAACAGTGAGCACCCTCTGATGGAGCTAGTGTTGCATGCTGTTATGACTTGGTCCTGAGTGAAGCAGAGACTTCTCTCATGCCATCCCTGTATTGAGCTGGCTTCAGGGCAGTCATTGGAGACATCTATTATAGAGAAGGTGAGGGAGGGCTCCGCACACCCCATGAGAGGAGAGAAGGAAGAATTAAGGAGCTTGTTATCCTTGTCAGCAGCTACATCAAAACACCAGGCACAATGGGGGATGAGTACTCAGAGGTGATGGGTAGAGGGCTTGGGCTAAGAGAGAGGAAGCAGAGGGGCATCAGTGTCAAGAGGAACGTTCTGAGATTGGGGAAAGAGTGGGAACATGAGAGCGTTTAAGTTTGAGAGGGCCCGTTGGGGTGGCGGTATACTTATCCCTGGATGAGGTAGGGTAGGACGGAGGTGACTCGACTCTTTTTAGCTGTGATAGGTGGATCAAATCGGGGATGTCCTGAAGCTTTGCGGGCTGTGGGGGTGGTTAGGATCACCAGATGAGGTTCAGTCCAGAGCGGCTTGAGACCTGTGGGCAAGACTGCTTAAGGTAGACTTGATCTCCAGGGTTAAGTGAGAGAGTTGGGGCTCCCTCTGGTGGTTGGGGAAGAAGGCGGTTAGCATGTTCCTGGAGAAGGTTTCAGATAAAGGGGAAAGTTGGTCAGTACCCATGGAGAGGGGTTTCTGGTAGTGGGGGGAAGGTTGTTTAAAAGGAAGGGGCACCCATACATGAGTTAAAAAGGGCTAAGGCAGGAGGGGGCCCAAGGAGTAGTTCTGATTCGGGCTAAGGCAAGTGGGAGGTGCTGGGGTGAGGAGAGGTGAAGTTCAGAAGTCAGTTTAGACAGGTGAATTTTGAGGATGGCATTTGCTCTTTCTACTTTGCCTGAGGACTGAGGCCTATATGGAATATGAAGTTTCCAATCTATTCCCAGGGCTCTGGATACTTCCTGGGTTAGCTTGGAAATGAAGGCCAGTTCATTATCTGATTGAATGGTAAGGGGAAGGCCAAAGCAGGGCAGAATAGACTCAGGAATGGGAGACGACTATATTTGCAGTTTCCCCGTCATAGGAAAAGCTTCAACCTACCCTGAGAAAGTATCCACCATAGAGAGAAGGTATTTAGTCTTTTTGTGAGGAGGCATGCAAGTAAAATCTATCTGCCAGTCCACCCTGGGAAGTGAGCTTCTGTGTTGGTGGTATTTGAAAGAGGGAGGTGGATGGACTCCCCCTTTTGGAGAGGCCTTGGTGCAGAGTGAGCAAGCCTGCATCACAGAGGAGATTAGAGAGGAGAGGCAAGGATGGAAAAAGGATGGGGTCAGGAATCTTTGTAGAGGGTGGACTCCCACCTGAAATAGATTATGTAGGTGGATCAGGGTGGTAGTAGCTTCGAGATCAGGCAAGCAGTAAAGGTCCCCAGGAGTAGCCAGCCTTGTGGTCCCGGAAAAGCACCAAGTTTTGTTATAGTTTGGTACTGTTCTGGGGTGTATGAAGGAGTGAAGGAGTGAAGAAGGTAGGAGCAAGGAAAAAAGCTGAAGCTGGATATGTGCTGTGGATGCTGGATTCCCTGGCAACTCTGTCTGAAAAAGAGTTTCCCTTGGCCACGGGTGAAGTTAGAGCCAGGTGTCCCTACAGTGAATGACAGCCACCTTTGTAGGAAGACAGGAGGCATGTAGTAGTTTAAGAATAAGGGGCTCATTAGTAATGGGAGTTCCTTTAGCTGAGAGGAAGCCTTTCTCCTTCCAGATAGCAGCATGAAGATGTAGAATATGGAAAACATATTTAGAGTCAGTGTAGATGTTAACTGTCTTGCCTTGTTCCAATGTTAGGGCTCTAGAGAGAGCTACCAGCTCAGCCTTTTGGGATGTACTCCCCTTAGGCAATAAGCCAGTCTCTATTATCTGGTCATCTGAGACAATAGCATACCCTGCTATCCCAGAGCCCTGTGAGTTAGTAGAAGAGCTGCCTTCTATACACCAAGTGTGATCAGGCTTGGGGACGGGAGATAGAGAGATTCTCAGATTATGATAGGTGAGTTCCTTTAGGTCTTTAAGCAGTAGTCTGTAAAGTCGTTTGGGTAGAGGCAGGAGGGTAGCAGGGTTAAGTGGAGGATAAGAGTTAAGTGTGATATTGGGGTTATCTAGGAAAGTGATGTGAAACAGTTGAGTTTTAGATGGGGTCAGAGCAGATGGGCAAGAGTTGGAGAGTAGACCTTTAAGCCTGTGGGGGGTGGGAGAGGAGAGTGAGTTGTTGCCCAAAAGTGAATTTCTGTGCCTTTTGGGCCAGAAGAGCAGCTGCAGCAAGAGCACATAGGCACGGTTGTCAGCCCCAAACAGAGGTTTCTAGTTGTTTAGAAAGATAGGCTGCAAGGGCAAAGGATGGGCCCTTCATTTGACGTAGAACTCCCAATGCCATACCCCCTTTTTCTGTGGAATAAAGAAGAAAAGGCTGTTGAATGTCAGGAAGTGTAAGGGCTGGAGTTTCCAAAAGGGCATCACGCAAGCAGGAGAAGGCATCATCTGTCCCTGACTGAGGGTCTATGGGTTCATGAGGGTTTCCTTTGGCCTTGTTGTAAAGGGGCTTTGCTAGGAGGACAAAGTTTGGAATCCACATTCTAAAGAACCCAGCAAAGCCAGGAAAAGAGAGGATTTCTTCCTTGGAGGTAGGAGGGGAGAGAGAATGCAGATGTTGTTTGTGGTCTAGGCTGAGTTGTCATGAGGTGGGGATAAGGAGAAAACGCAGGTACCTAAGTGGGGTTAAAGAAAGTTGAGCTTTTTTTTGGGAGGGGGACTGGATATCCCTTAGATCTGAGAAAGGTAAGAAGTTTGTTGATTTAGATAGAGAAAGAGAGGTTGAGCAAAGCAAACGTTCATCTACATATAGTAAAAGTGTGCTGGGCAACAGATCCAGGGACAAAAGGTCAGTGGAGAGAGCTTGACCAAACAAGTGGGGGCTATCCTGGGGATAGGACAGTTCAGGTGAGTTGAGAGGCAGTATGTATATTGGGGTCCTCCCAGGTGAAAGCAAAGAGATTGTAGGAATTGGGGTGGAGGGGGATGGAGAAGAAGGCATCTTTGAGATCAAGAACTGAAAAATGAGTAGTGGAGGAAGGGATGTGAGAAAGGACAGTATAGGGGTGGGGGACTCCTGGATGAATGGGCTTAACGACAACATTGACTAGGCGCAAGACCTGGACTAAGCAGTAGGTCCCACCAGGTTTGACAACAGGCAAGATAAGAGTATTGCAAGGGGAATGAATGGGGCAAAGGAGGCCAGCTTGGAGCAAGTGAGAAATAATAGGTTTGAGACCTTGGCGATGTTTAAGTGAGATTGGGTTCTGAGGACGGCAGGGAAAGGATGTGGGGTCTTTGAGTCTGATGAGGACAGGCACGTGATGAGAAGTTAGTGCTGGCAAGGAAGTGTCCTACACTCTGGGATTAACTTTGGAGACAGGGAGGGGGAACCCTGGATCCTTTGTAAGGGAGGGGGCTAGCGTGAGGAGGAAGACAGGGTGTGGGCAGTAAATCAGAGAGAGGGAGAGATTATGCATAAGATCTCAACCCAGGAGAGGAACAGGACCAGAGGGTATTATGAGCAATGAATGGGAAAGGGAGTGTCCCAGACTACACAGGGTAAGGGGCAGTAATGCGTGGGGAGTGGAATAGACTATCAATATCCAACACAAAGTTCTGCGAGGGAAAAGTCTTACCAGAGTAGGATGGCAGGACTGACAAACTTGCCCCCATATCAGGCCTTCCTGCCAGCTGGACTGTGACCGTGGGCTCCTCCATTGTGATATAGAGAGTGTTGGTGGGGGCCAAGGTCCCAGGGTACCATCAACCTTCTGCCGCCAGGCCCAGAAGATTGGCAATTGGCTCTCATGGGGGATGAGAGGAAGGGGCTGGCCTACCTTGACAAGGTAAAGAAGGACAGTTGACCTTCCAGTGTCCAGCAAGTCCTCAGTGAGGACAGGGCACTGGTGGCAGGCGTAGGCTTTGGCAGGTTTTTGCCCAGTGGCTGGTGTGGCCACACTTGAAGCAGGGTGTTGGTGGTGAGCGTTGTGTCCCCATCATCTTCTTTGGAGGAGACCTCAGGGCCACAGCCAGGAACTGGAACTGCTGTCTGTCTCTGGCCACTCTCAGTCTGTTCCTAACCCTCTCTGTTATTAAACACTTTAAATGCAGGTCATGAAGATCTCCCTGAGGGGTTTGAGGGCCCCTTTCTAAGTGTTTAAGATTTTTTCTAATGTCTGGGGCAGATTGGGGCAGGAAATGGGTGTTGAGAGCTATAATGCAGTCTTGGGAAGCAGGGTGGAGGCAAGTGTATTGGGTGAGTGCTGGGTGTCCCAGAAATTCAGCTGGATTTCATTAGGCCTCTGAGTAAGCACCCAGAGTTTGTCAAAATGTATGGGATGCCTTTTGGAGGCCAGCCAGGAGGCAAAGAATCACTCTATCATGGGCTTCCCTTCCAGGGGAGTTAGTGGGAGCACGGTATTCCCAGTTAGAGTCCTCTCTGGAGACAGCAAGCATCCCCACAGGGAAAGTGTTAACAGTTAAGTGAGTCTCATCAGCATGGGCCTGAGCAGCCACCCAGACATGTTCTCGTTCATCAGAAGTGAGAGTGTAGGAAAGAACTACAAAGAGATCATGCCAGGTTAGGTCATAGGCATGGGTGAGGTAGCAAAATTCTTTGATATAACGTGTTGGATCAGTGGAGAAAGATTCTAGATGTTTTCCAGTCTGGGACAGATCAGACATGGAAAACAGAACGAGAATGTGAACAATTCCTTCAGCACCTGCAACCTCATGTAAAAGATACGTTCCATCCCTGCGAGAATGAGAACTGTGGGCAGGAGAGGTAGAGGAGGAGAGGACATGGGAGATGGTGCTGGTGGGGGGCACAGAGACAGAACAGGAGGCAGAGTGGGGGAGGGAGGACGGCTATGGGCATCAGGCAGGGGGTCAGGAGAGGCTGAGGGAGCAGGAGGAGTGGGAGGAGCTGTTGGGGCCAGGTCATCTATGGCATCCAGGTCGAAAGAGAAGGTGAGGATGAGTATGTGGGAGGGATTGAATTAGAGCATATTCCTGAGACCTTGACTAGAAGGACCAGGTGAGAAGAGCAGGTAGAGCAGAGAGAAGGCCATGTATGCAAGTGAAAAAGGTTTGAATATAGGGTATTGTGGCCCACTTGCCTGTACATTGGCAGAAGTTTTCTAAATCAGTGAGAATTTGGAAATCAAAAGTATAATATTCAGGCCATTTGGATCCATTGTCCAGTTTATATTGTGGCCAGACATATTTGCAAAGAAAGATCAGACGATGAGGTTTGATGTCTTTCAAGAGTCATAAAGGCTTTAAGTTCATGAGGAGACAAGCCAAGGGGGTAGTAGAAATTGGTTTGGAGGTTTTATTCCCCATGGAAGTGTGAGAGTGTAGTAAAAGGGCTATTGAGAGGAGACAGAGAAAAAGCAAGATAAAGGTGGGAGAAAGAAACCAGGGCTTAAGCTGGGTTTACACAGGATACCAATATGACCCCCTGGCCCATGAGGGTGAATGAGGCCTGCAATTCCCATGTGGACAGAGGCAGTACAGGTCATAAATGTCAGCTTTGTAGCCTATTAGTGGGCAAAGCGGATGACTGTGCTCCCGATGGCAAAAACAGCTGGCAGTGAAAGATGAGACCTCAGGAGAGAGAGGGAGCAGAGTGAGAGAGAGAGTATCCTGAAATGGTGCAACTGAACTAAAAGGTGCCCCTTAGGGCCTGGTAGATCAGAGAGTGAGAGACCCAAGGTGTTGAGAGTGCATCTTTCTTGAGACCTGGGGTTGGGGAACAAAGTGGACCAGGAGTGTGGCATGGCATGCCCGCATGGCTTCCACAAGGAGGGATTAAACCTGAGAGGAGGCCAACCCTAGAGGGACACTTATTGAGGGGGAGAGAAGAGACAAGAAGGGAAGAGGAGAGAGGCCGAATTGTGGTGGGTTTGAAAGCCAGTATCAGGCAGAGATGGTGTGAAGCCTTCAGAGGGTCACTGGCAGCTCAGTGGTCTGGTTGGGGGGAAAGGAGGTCTGGTCACCCAAGAGGGCAACCAGAAGCCTCCTATCTGAGTCAGAGCACCAGATGTAATGTTTGGAAGTGACCAAGACCACACAGGCCACTCTGAGGCAAAATGAAAGCTTTTATTTGGGAAAAGCACTAGCTGCCAGTACTGACTCTCAACAGCATAGCACAGCCAACCTGAATTTGTAGGTAGTGGGCTTTATAGGGCTTCTTCAGTTGGGGGAACATGAGGAAAGGAAAGAAATGCATTTGTTCTTTAGATCAGCTATTTCAAATAGCTAGGGTCTGAGACCAGAACAGTGACCAGGTGACTTAGGAGATAAGGGGGCAGAAAACCATGACCTGGGGGCATTGTTAGGCAAGGAAGGGATAATGGTTGGGTGGTTTCTTGAGGAATGTGGATAATCTACTTCCTTATGTCTCTGTCGCCATCCTGCTGTCCTTGGTGACTCCATCTTGGGAGCCCATCCTGACCTAACAGTAATATCTCTTCTGCTTTCAAGCCATACAGAAACAGATTCAGACCATGTCAAACACTACGGTGCCATTTGAAGAACAGTTCTGAAAAAAATCTCAGCCACCTCATGGTCAGATGGTTCTGAAACATCCACCTCCATCTACTGGGTTACTGGGCTCTCTCAAATGCTCCCCAAGGCCTAAAAGTCCACAGGGAAAAAAAAATGTAAAGACAACCAGTTGGCTGTGTACTCACTTCTCATCAACTCCTTGCTTTTCTTTCTTCCCAACATTTTCTTCCAAGACTATTTCTTCCAAGACATTTAGAATGACTGGACCCTTGAAGGGAAAAAAAGGCAAAAAAAGACTGCTGTAAATGTAATAATTTAATAATTATCCTTCTCAGTCTTTTTTAAAAAGTATTTTTATTTACTTATTACAGACAGAGAGAGAAAGAAAAAGAGAGAGAGGGAGAGAGAATGGGTGCTCCAGGGCCTCTAGCTATTGAAGACAAACTCCAGACACATGTGCCACCATGTGCATCTGGCTCATGTGGGACCTGAAGAATCAAACCTGGGTCTTTAGGCTGTGCAGGCAAGTGCCTTAACTGCTAACCATCTCTCCAGCCCATTCTCAGTCTTTTTTATTCAATTCTTTTTTTGTTTGTTTTTGGTTTTTTTCGAGGTAGGGTTTCACTCTAGCTCAGGCTGACCTGGAATTCACTCTGTAGTCTCAGGGTGGCCTCGAACTCACGGTGATCCTCCTACCTCTGCCTCCCAAGTGCTGGTATTAAAGGCATGCACAACCACACCTGGCTTTCAATTCTTTAATTAAAATTAGAAACAAACCTAGGGTTTGGGGGTTTAAGGACATTCCTGGACAGTAAATACTCCATTTACAGAGGGGCTCCAGTTTCTCCCTACATCATCTACTGTGATACCCTACAAAGGCCTTAGTCACTGCTGGGGCCACACTAATACCATTTGGGGTCCATTGATTCCTAACATGTTTCCTTTAACAGATGTAGTCCAAAGATTGTTCATGATCCTCGTTCATTTGCTTTATTTACAATGAGAATTTGGGGAAATCCAGAAATGATGTAGCTATCAATTCCACTTCATTTTTAATTAAAAGTCTATTGTTAGCCATGAGCTTGACATTAGCTATAGTAAGAACACATCACAGGCTTGTGTCCAACAGAGACAATTAAAAAAAAAAAACAGGTGTCATAAATCTTTATGCAAGGATCCTGGCTGGTCAAATGTCCCTCAGGACTCTCCTAAAGAAAGGAAGTCTTGCTTGGCTCCCTTGTGATGCATTCTCACCTTTGTGCTAAGAATAATTTAGCCATTGCTTTCAACATTTCCAATTCACCTCTTTCTGCTGGCTATAGGAACAGAAAGAGCCATTGGTTCTTGCTCTAAGCCCTCTACAGAGCATCTTCATAGGTCCAGGGCAGTCTTCCTGAAGCAAATGATGTAGCAGAAAGGTTTGGAGAGGGTACTGTTGAGAACTTTATGTAAAAATCACCAGTGTACCAAGCTGTTGTTAGAGGACCTCGTTCAGGCCTATGGGGGAAAAAGGTGCTTCAAAAATGAACAAGAAAAAAATGCATGTTTTGATGTGAAAGTTATTGTGGATTATAATTATTTTTATGTATTTTGCACTTTAAGATATCATACAACCTTCCCTGTGCTAATGTACATTGTGAATTTGCTTAGAGAAAGAACTAGCATTCAGCATTTTGCAAGCTAGCTTAACCACTCAGTCCTGTTTACATCTCCACACTAAGAATTCCACCTCTGCTAAATCTATGTCTGAAGGATCGTTATAGGCCAAGCCCTGTGAGCTAAAGAAAGGTAATGACATACATTTTTTTAACTATTCCTTTTATGAACCATTGTTTCCTGAATAGCTTGTCATTGTTCTAGGTTATGATAGCTAAGGCAAGGAGACTCCAGCTCATGCCCTTGCTCTGCAGGATACAGAATGCTAATGAACTTGACACTGCTGGTGATGAGTACTGGTAGTTACTGTAAGTAAAGGAGCAAGTGACCATTGTGGGAAGAATAATTCAGTTCTTTTTGAATATTTGCAGTTAATTTATAGTGAAAGACAGACAATGCTTTTTCAAGCCAGGAAGGGCCTACCCTCTCTACCAAGAGGGCCCCAGACCTAAAATTGCATGTTGGGCTTTCTTACACTTGCCTTAGCTAAACCGCTTTAAAGCGACCATCATGCACACTGATGTGGGAACCTTCAAAGAAGTTCAAAATATAGGAATAAGCTCCAGTGTTCCACAGCAGAATGACAAAACTGTTTCTAACCTGTCATATAGTTTTATGAAGGTGAAACATTTGAAGGTGTCAAACATCAAGAATTGATGACATGGAAGTGCAGTACTTACCCTGTTTTGTTCAGCACACATTGTGCACAGCACCAAATTGTTACACTGCACTCTATAAATATGTGCAATGACTTATGTTTCATAAAGAGAAGAGATGTAGGGCTGTGGCCAGCACATGATGAACAGTCTATAAGTGATGCTATCATAACTTCCAGAAGTTCAATGTGGACACTGTTGCTACTTAAAGGACACTTATTTATCTTAAAGTTTCTTTCTATCCAGTTTGCCTACCTTTTTATGTGCTGTTTGCATAAAAACACAGCCAGCTCTCACCTCGAAGAGAATAAAAGATTAGTTACTCTGGAGCAAATATAAGTGGCCATGACCAAGAAACAGTTATAGTCCACCACACTTTTGTAGCCAATTGAGAGTCCTTTTTATTAAGCCAGTGGCTGTGAGGGGGCTCATGCTATAATATTCTCTCAGTGAGGAAGCTCAGGGGTGCAAAAGATCACAAAAATAATGAAAGTAGGGACAGATGTAGATCTGGGCAACATTGGAACCTCAGTTGTCTCACTTGCCTGGAGTTAACTTTGAGCTGCAATTGTTTAACTTACCCTGGAGTTAACTTATTTACATATATGAGCCATGTTTGGGGACATGGGAAATGTCAATGCAGATGTGGCCCTCCTGGGGAGTTAGAGAGTTTGCAACTGAAAGGCACCCTGGCAGGCAAAAGTGTTAGCTATTTTATATCCCCAACAAATGGAGTCAGGGCTTAGCTGTTACAGTACATGAATTCAGTCATCCAAAATACCATGTTCCAAAGTAATAACAGTTTTGTTAAAGTTTTGGGGTTATAGAATAAAACAAAGTCATAAATCAAGACATTTTAAAAATACATTGTGGGAGGCTGGAGGGATGGCTTAGCGGTTAAGGCATTTGCTTATGAAGCCAAACGACGCAGCAGGTTTGAGTCCCCAGGACCCATGTAAGCCAGATGCACAAGGGGCACATGCATCTGGAGTTCGTTTGTAGTGGCTGGAGGCCCTGGCATGCCCATTCTCTCCGTCTGTCTCTCTTCTATCTCTCTCTCTCTGCTTGCAAATAAATAAGTAAAAATAAAATAAAAATTAAAAAAAAATACATTGTGGGAACAACAGGTGTGTGTGTGGTGGGGGGGGGGGCTACAGCAAAGTGTGAAAATCTCTGCTGTAGATCTCAGATCCTATCTAAGGACATTCTTAGCTTTTGGGTTGGTGGAAGCCAGAGGTTTATTAAGTTAATACATCTCCAGAGGTTTTTTCTTTGGGGAACTTCATTGGACAATACTCATCTATCTGTAGTGATAAAATAATCTTTGACTGACTAAATCTGAGTTTTCTTAGTTTTTCTTTTCTTAAATAGATAAGATGCAAGTGTTAATATGTGATGTGATACATTCATATGTTATTATGTGATACATATCATGATTGATTTTTTAAAAATATTTTTTGGAAGCCGGGCGTGGTGGCGCACGCCTTTAATCCCAGCACTCGGGAGGCAGAGGTAGGAGAATTGCCGAGAGTTCGAGGCCACCCTGAGACTACATAGTTAATTCCAGGTCAGCCTGAGCCAGAGTGAGACCCTACCTCAAAAAACCAAAAAAAAAAATATATATATATATTTTTTGGGGTAGGGGAGCCTGGGGATTGAACTCAGAGCTCTGTTCATACCTGTACTGCATCTTCAACCCCTAAACTTGTCTTTATTCTAAACACTGGCTGTTCCCAGGTTTGAAGGCATGTGACAAAAGTGCATACCATCTCAAGCAAATAAAGGAAAGGTATGAGGGCAGGCCAATATGGACAGCCAATGTCTGAGAATGAGCAGCCTGCTGTGCCCACTTACCCATCTAAGCTCCACCCTATCAGAGCAGGGCTTGGAAGACTCAATGCAAATTTTAACTATTTTATTTGAAAGAGAAAGAGAGAGAGAGGCAGATACAGAGAATGGGTGCAAATGAATTCCACATGCATGTGCCATCTTGTGGATCTTGCTTAGTGGGTACTAGGGAATCAAACCTGGGTCTTTAGGCAAGCACCTTAAAGGCTAAGCCCTAACCAACCAGCTAGCTCTGGTTCATCTGGGCCAAAAGACAGCCCACCACCCTAAGGTTATAAATACTTTTGCAAGGAGAGGGCAGTCTCTCTCTTTGATCACTTGGGAACTTCCAGCTGTGGGTGTTTTTCCCTTGGCTGGACCTGGGCTGGCTTGGCCCAGGTCCAGGCCCAGCCAAGAGGGCCCTGTAGCCTTTGGTCCCCTCCTGGATTCTTTATTTCCTCCAGCTCCGCACATGGCAGGAGCTCCTTGAACTTTCTTTTTTTATCTTTTCTTCCCACACTTTTCCCCCAGATCCATATCTGGTCACATGGACTCCTGAGCTACATGTGGCCCACATAGAATTTTGGGCTCCACATGGTGTACTTCTATTCTGACTTTATCTGGCCTTACCTCCAAGCCTTCCTCTTTTCCCACTCCTTTGGAAAATCTGAATAAAATGTGGTGTTTTAAAAGTCATTCGCTTGAATCTGGAATTGCCAATTCTTTGGTTAGTTTGTGGAGTTCCAGGAGGCACCCCAGAATCCCAGTTTCTCCATTACAAAACTTGAGGTTCTGGGAGGATTCTGACTAAACCAACCTAATAGTACCATGGTAAGAACAAGCTGGGATGATGGGTGTAATTAGGAACTTTAATTCAAGGAGGTTAGACAATCAGAGCTGGAGATTTATGTTGAAATAATATGGCAGGGTTCTTGCTGAAAGTAGATTTTATAAGAACAGGTATAGATAGACCGAGGATATTCAGGAGCCTGACAAAAATTTTGTCAAGTAGAGTATGTTTGTGAGCCGTGCCCCGGCTAACTGTCAGATTAACATGAGGATAAAGTTGGTAGTTTGGTATGTACCACTCCCACATAACCTCTTTTTGATGTTCTGCCCATGTTTTTCATTGTTTATGATACTGAGTTACATAAGGACATTTTCATACAAGAATACAATGTACTTTGTGTCTATTCCCACATATCCTACTACCCTGCCCTACCATTAGGCTGCTTTGTTCCCCTAGTCAGTGTTGCTTCTACTTCATGACATATATATATGTATCTATACAAAATGTAGGAACCATAAATGAGAGCAAAATTTGTCTTGATTGCCTGTCTGATAGTGACTTAATTTGCTTAATATGGCTACTCCACTTGTATCCCTATACCTGCAAATGATATAAGTATGGCTACGCCTGCTTTTGTCTTGCTTATGTTTGCCTGGAATGTCATTTTCCACCCTTTCACCCTGAGGAGGTGTCTGTCTTTAGTGGTGAGGTGGGTTTCTTGAAGACAGTAGATCGAGGCTGGTGCAGCAGGAAGGGGAAGCCCAGGGCTCACTAATTGACTCCCACTTATTCTTATTAGGTTGGCATTCAAACGTGTGTTTATTCATTTCTTTCTTTTGTTTTAGGTGTATATGTAATGTGGTATGTGTGTGTGGTATGCACATGTATGTGCCGTTATGGCTCCCTATGCACTCACCTATATCGGGGGTACTCCCCTGTGGTGAATGGAGCAGAATGTTGAGTGTCCATCACTCTTCCATCCATTTTTACTTGAGTCAGAGTCTCTTATGCCAGAGCTCACTATTTTTCATGAGCTGGGCAAATTCGTGGTCTCTATTCTCCTTTTAGGACTGGAGTTATAGCCACATGTGGCCATGTCCAGCTGTTTACATGGAATTAAGATTGGAACTTGAATGGTTTCAGGCTCCTTCAGACCTTCATGCTCTCTCAGGAAGTGCGTGTCACTGCTAAGCTCCATGTGTGTTTCTTTATTATCATAGATGGTAAAATGCTGGGTGTTTGAGAATGTGTCCTTAAATGCTCAAGACTTTGGCAGTGACGTCCGTGAACTGTACAGGTTTAACTGGGTTTTGTTTTGCTCTTTGTAAACAGTGTTTTGGCCCATGTGTCCAGAGATTAGCAGGCCCTGTCCTTGTGAGTATTGGCTCTGTGGAAGGTGGGGGCTTGCAGGATATCCATTTCTGGCCTGCACTGTATGGTAAAACTACCTCTTTGCAGAGTGGTCTTGGGAGCTGAGTGAGCAGGAAGAGGGAAACCCTTAGCTGAGAGGCAGGTACTCAGACAAGTGACCCTCCCCACACCCCAGCCCAAGGGCTGCCTACAAAACAGTTTTGTGCTGAGGTCAAGTGGATCCATTGGGCATGCTGTGCACTAGCTAAATTTGCAACTGCTGGGAATCAGAAGGGGCCCTGCTGAGGTCCAGGCAGGTTGGAGGCTCAAGAGCCTAGTGAACAGGTTGTCCTTCTAGGCCGAATGAGCTGCTGGTGGCTCATACAGCTGGGGACATGTAGCGCTTATAGCCAGCAAAGTTGTCTTCACATGAGGTTAAGCTACCCACAGAAAAACAACTGCCAAAGGATCAAACTTCTTTTTTTTTTTTTTTTTTTTTTTGCAAGGTAGGGTCTCACTCTAGCCCAGGCTGACCTGGAATTAACTATGTAGTCTCAGGGTGGCCTCAAACTCTCGGCGATCCTCCTACCTCTGCCTCCCGAGTGCTGGGATTAAAGGCGTGCGCCACCACGCCCGGCTCTCAAACTTCATTTTTATGATCCTTTTGTTCTCAATAACAAATAAATACATCAAATTGTTCTCAATAACAAATAAACAATTCTCAAATAAATAAATAATAAATAAAAAAGATCAGCTCATCTCAGAGAGGACCCTCAGGTAGTAGTTTTCTCTTTAAACTCCTGTTTTCTACTTGGTACAATATTATTTCACAGATGACAGCTTGGTTTTCTGACATTTTCCTACTACCAATCAGAAAAAAAATGACTACCCAGAGTTTTTAATGGATGACAAACATGCCTTATTTCTTTTTAATAAATATCTGATAACATTTTTATTTCTAAATAAAAATAAATTAAAAAATCATCTTTACTCCTGAGAAGGAAAAATATGAAACAACGTGTTAGGCTTTGCTTTGAAACTTGCATTGAGCTCCTGGCTCCAACATGACAGCAGTGAGGTGAACTAAATGATGGTGCCTGTCTGGGGCTTCAGGGCAAAGGGTGAGCCGATGGAAACCAGGCAGCGTCAATACAGACTCTCTATGTTTTCTTCCTCAACACTGTACATTTAATTAATGAGGGTATTATTTTGATGGGGGTAAGCTGGTAATTAGAAATGGCTCTGGACCTTAAAAAACAGTTGAAGTGTGTTTTATTTGACTACTGAGGCATGCATTATTTTCTTCTTTGGCTTATTTCAAAGACAAATGTTTCAGAAGTAATGCATGAATATGTGCTCCAAATTGAAAAATAAGTATGCAGAGTAAAGTAGAATATTATACAAAAAGGAGGGATTATGCACTGTCACTCACCCACATCATTCTTTTCCCTTGGCATGCAAGCTCAGTTAAGGAGTTGATGTAGCAATCAGATGAGTTTAATGTCTGCGTCCCATGTAGACTTTATAAATATTGCACACTCTGAGGGGTTTCCTGTGCATGGTTATTCATTTCTCTCATGTTCATTGATTACTTACCCAGTACCGTGTATTTTGCTTGTGTAGGAGAGCTTACTTGATATTTTCACAAGGAACCATACATCCCTGGAGAAGTGACATGCATGAAAATGAAAAGCACCTGGGTTTCTAGGGAGGCTAAGGCAGGCAGACACACAATAGGTCAAGGTGAGGTAGCTTAGGCAACAGTGTTCCAAAACCTTCCTCATGGTTAACCTTTGTCCTGCCATTAGAGGGGTAAAGGCGGACACCTTTGTGACTTTGAGTTCTGTACTTAGTCAAATGTGGGTGTGGCAAGGAGCTTTTCTTGCATCTGATTCTTCTCAGTTGCCTTCAGATCAAAATAATCCTTATCCCCAACAACAACAACAAAAAAATGTTTTGGGTTAGCATGTCCTCCCTGCTACCCTGGTTACTGAAGAGATGGGGCCTTGCTCTCATGGATCCTGGGCACTAGGGAGTCAGATCTTCTTAAAAGGAAGTGCCAAACACAGTTAATCAAAGAAGTTATAAAAATGTGTTCTTAATTAATCTTGAGATGTTAGGAGGTAAAAATTCTTTGATGAAACTATAGAAGCCCAGAGATTTATCTTGAAGTAGGACTTCCTTAATTAAAGAAATCATGAGATGGGTATCATTGTATCTTTTTAATGGTTGCTAGACAATTCAGCCTGTATAATTAGTAGAGCTAAAATTTTGGAAGTTTTCAATTTTGAGGAATTGATCTATTTCTTTGCAACTGTCTGAGTCCCTCAGCTTTTGATCACAAGATAAAATCCTCAAGACAAACAAGTTAATAGGAGGAAAGTTTTATTTTGGCTTAAAGTTTCAGAAGTGTCATTCTATGCATGGCTGCCTCAATTGCTTTGGGCATGTATGTGTTGCAAGGAGGGGAGGGGGTCAGAGTCTCAGTGTCCCCTTCAAGGGTCTGCTCCCAATAACAACTCCTTCCACTAAACCCCACCACCTCCAGGTACTACCATCTCTCCTTAACTCCTGGGTGGGTGACTAAACCTTTAGACATCATCTTTAAAATCATAACACTGGCAAATAAACGAATTCAGCATTTTTGGTAGCTTCTGCCATTATTCTATTAATGCTACCGAGTCTGAACAGGTATCGTCTGTCTTACTTGTGATAGTGGAAATTTGTTGTTTTCCCTCTCCTTTGTCAGTCTTTCTAGGGCTTCATTACTTGGAGTGTTAAGAAAAAGCAGTTTGGGATTTTAATTTTTCCTCCATTGTTTTCTTATTTTAGGTTTCATTAAATTCTGCTTTATATTTATTACTTTCTTATTTGCTTACTTTAATTATATTTTTCTCTTCATGAAGTTGCTTGATGAGGTAGTTTATGAATTCAAAACAGATCCTATAGTCTAATGTAAGCATTTAGTGCTATGCATTTTCCTCTCAGCAGTGTTTTAGTTGCATCTTGTACATTTTCATTTGCTGTGTTTTGTTCACTGAGCATTGACCTTTGTGGATTATTTTGTAAAATTGGAATTCCTTTAAAGGATTGAGAGTCCAGCCCCGTGACAGACCATTAGCTTAGTGTGCACAAGATACAGGGTTCATTTTCAAGCACCACTAAATGATATATATTTTGCTATATCCTAATAAGTGTGTTGTTTAGAAATATGTTATTTAATTTCCACATTGGTGGGGATTTTTCAGTTGTCTTGGTCTTTTTATTTCCTTTTTTTATTTTAAAGTATTAAACTTTGTATGTTTACAGTAACTTTAATATTTTGGAGGTTTATTTTATGGCCTAGAATATTTAGTATCTTGATGCAGATTGCACAGGTATTGGACAAAAGGTATATTCTACTTTTATTGTGTACAGTTTTTATATATGTCACATATATATTATTAATGGACTGAGTTGGTCAGTTCTTCTATGTCCTTGATGACTTCTATCTAACAGTTCTAGCAGATGCTTTGTGGAATTTTGAACTTTGTTATGCTAGTTGTAAATTTGTGTATTTTTGTGTTAAGCCTATCAGGGTTTATAGCATGCATTTGGATGCTCTGCATTTTGGTGTATATTTATTGTAGGTTATTGATCATTTATAATAATTGAGTTACCATTTGTGTTGCTAGTAATTTTTCTCTAAGGCCTGTTTCATGAAATATTAATAAAGAAAGTCATATTTGTTACCTTCTTGTTGCTGGAAAAAATACCTGAAAATAATCAGTTTAAGAGAAGAAGGTTGTGGTAGTTTGAATATATGTCCCCCAATATATTCAGTGTTTTATTAGTTTATAGTTTGCATCTGCAGCCATCTTGCTGGAGGCAGTGTCACTGGGGGCGGGTCTTAAGGTGTGGTGATGGTTTGAGATTCCATTGTAAAGATATGCAAAGTGTGCCTAGTGGGAGTTCCTGAAGTGTGCTGTGTAGCTGGCAGCTTGGTTTTTTTCTCTCTCTTGCCTGGTCCTGTGAGGCAGGCTGCTTCTCCTGCCGTTATGGAACTTCCCCTGGATCTGTAAGCTTCAATAAATAATATCCCTTCCTCCATAACTGTGCCTGGTCTGGAAGTTCATCTCAGCGAACCTGAAGCTGTCTGCTACAGTAAAGTGGTACCGAGGAGTGTGCGGTGAGATGAACCTGACCGTGTGGATATTCGTCTTTTGGAACCTTTGTTTTGGAGGAATGGGCATGGACTTGGTGCTTGCAACTGAAGGTGCCTTCTGGAGTGGTAAGCCAAGTTTTATGGACTATTCTGATGAGAGTTTTAGAATGCTAAGTGCAGACTGTATTGAACTTCGAGGCTTGGCTTATGAGCTTTCTAAGGGGAAGGAAAGACTGCAGCGGACTTTGTTGGAACTGGGCTACTGGCATAAGGGATGGCTACATTCTGTTATCCAGGCCCAGAACGTTTGATCAAGGTTAAATTTGTAATGGACTGATGTGCTTGGCTAAAGATATCGGACTGAGATTTTAAGATTTTAAGTTCGAAAACCTGAAGCAAGTTAAAAGTAGAGGTATTGAGACTGGTTGAGCTGCTATTGTCAAC